>BOSO01014024.1:327-88783 GCA_018403395.1 Gorsachius goisagi | reverse complement strand
GAGGAGGGGGGAGCTGGGAGGGGTCGGGCTCTGCTCCCAGGGAACAGGCGATGAGACGAGGGGGAATGGTCTGAAGTTGCACCAGGGCAGGTTTAGGTTGGACATTAGGAAAAATTTCTTCACAGAAAGGGTTGTCAGGCTCGAATGGGCTGCCCAGGGAGGTGGTCGTCCCCATCCCTGGGGGGATTTAAAAGCCAGGCAGACGAGGTGCTTAGGGACAGGGTTTAGTGGTGGGATGGCAGGGTTAGGGGGGAACGGTTGGACTTGATGATCTTAAAGGGCTTTTCCAACCTAGACGATTCTATGATTCTGTACCTGGACAAAATGACCTGGTGGGGGCAGGCTGTCCCCACCCAGGCTTTCCCCCCAGCTGCTATCGGGTCGGTGCACAAGCCAGGCTGGTTCCACACGCAGTTGAAAGGTGCATGGAGGCACCAGGTAGGGGTGACAGAGGGGTGTTGGAGAGGGGCAGGGCTGATCTAGCTGGCTCCTCAGCTTGCTGTCCCCCTCTGCCATGGGGGTGACAGGCAGGCAGCTGGGCTAATGCAATAAGCCCTCCGGTACCTGCCTCTTGATTACATTTTGGAGCTTGCCCCTGCGCTCCTGCCTTGCTTGCCTCTTTCCTGATTAGATGTTCAAGTATCTGGGTCTGGGAATTGCATTACAGATGCCCCGTCTGCACCGGCTCTGGAGGCCGTTGATTCAATTTGCTAATTTCTCACTAACATCCTCTTCCCCCCACCGCTCCGTAATAGATAAACCCATTAGTGCAGCAACGTGCTGCCGGAGCAGCGCGTGGGGGTGGACAAAATGCCCCCGTTGTGATGGATCACTGGACCGTGCCTTGGCGCCCAGCACCGCAGCGTGATGGGGAGGAGGCAGTGAGGTTGCCTTTCCCTTGGGGCAGGGGCTGGAAGATCTTGTGCTGTCTGTGCCGGAGGGGCTGCTCCGGACACGCAGGCGAGTCTGGAGCCGTGGTGAGGGCAGGAGGCTGCGGTGCAGGAGCAGGCAGCAGGGGCAGGCATCCTCTCTGGTCCCTGGTGGCTTCCCCCTGCACCCCAGGGATGAATGGCTGAGCTGGTTCTGGGTGGGGAGTTTTTGGTTCAGCATCTTGTCCCCGGCATGAGCACCAAGCTCCACTGATGGAAGGGAGGGGTTGAGTCCCCATCCCTGGGGGGATTTAAAAGNNGGTGGGATGGCAGGGTTAGGGGAATGGTTGGGCTGGGTGAGCTTAAAGGGCTTTTCCAACCCAAATGATTCTATGGATGCAGGTAGGCTGCTGGTTTGCACCCCAGATCCTTTTAGGGAGGATGGGAGAGGAGCCGTCTGGCTCCCAGGATACCCAGTGCCAAACCTGAGAGCCCTGCCCTGCCCTGCCTTGTCCTCCCCCAACTCTGTCCCCATCCCCCAGGTGCCAGATGCCATCCTGAAGTGCCAGCGTGCAGGGATCACCGTCCGGATGGTGACAGGGGACAACATCAACACCGCCCGTGCCATCGCCACCAAGTGTGGCATCCTGCTGCCAGGGGAGGACTTCTTGTGCCTGGAGGGGAAGGAGTTCAACCGGCTCATCCGCAATGAGAAGGGAGAGGTGGGAAAGCAGCCCCCGGGTCCTGCTCCGCAGCGGGTGTGGGTGGCCTCTCCGACAGCCCCAGTGGTGTAAGGCACTGAATCCCACTGGGTTTTCCTCCTGCCCTTGGATAAACGCAGCTGGTTCCTCCGCTTGCTGGGATCCTCAGCCAGCGCAGCCACAGGGGTGTCTGGGTGCTTGGAGGAGAAGGCGCTGCCCCGGTTGGGGTTTGCTCTCCGGTGGGGCAGGTTTCAGGGGGGTCCCTACCCTCGCTCACGTGTGCCTTGTCCTGCAGGTGGAGCAGGAGCAGCTGGATAAGATCTGGCCCAAGCTGCGTGTGCTGGCCCGCTCCTCCCCGACAGACAAGCACACGCTCGTGAAAGGTGAGCGCCTGCCGGGGCTGCTGCCTCTCACCAAAGTGTCTCGTTCTGCTCTGCCCAGGTGCTTTTGCGGCATATTCTCTGCTGGGAGCCTGCCCTTGGGGCTTATTTTCTCTGAACTGCTTGTCCCCATTTCAGGAATTATCGACAGCACTGTTGGTGACCAGAGGCAAGTGGTGGCCGTGACTGGGGATGGGACCAACGATGGCCCAGCGTTGAAGAAAGCCGACGTTGGGTTTGCCATGGTACGGACGGGTGGTGGGTTTTCCCCGGGGGTGGCCTTTGCTTCTCCGGTGGTGAGAAACCAACGGCACACTTGGTTATTCTCAACACTTAAATTATTTCTCGACTGATGAAACTCTCCTCCAAATCTACAGGCTGGTTTAAAAAGAAGAAAAAAAAAAAAAAAAAACCAAACACTTTTTTTGGAGGTTTGATTTAATTCTGATGAACTTTATAGGGCTGTTAGCAGAAGATTGATGGGGAGCAATCCTCTGAGAGCCTGGCTTAGGGCTGGGCTCCTCCGACCCTCCGCAGGGACCGTGTCCATGCTGAAGGTGACACGGTGCTTGCAGAGCACCCAGAGCAGCAGCGTCCTGCCTGGCCCCGGTTTCTGAGCTGTGGGGTCCAGGAGAGCTGTGAGAGCCCAATAACTCAGCGTGGCTTGGTTTATCCCTGCAGTTCTTCACCCAGGTTTGTAACGGGAAGCCCAGGCTCCGAGCGCGGTGCTGGCACTGGCTCGGGGAGTTTTATTTCCAGTGAAGAACTCTGATCTCCTGGTTTGCTGCTTTTCTTTGCCCTTTCTGAAAGAAGCAAGAAAATAAACCTGTCAGTTTTAATGGATTTCCTGTGAATTGTTTAAGTTTAGGTACGTGAGCAGGAGTCAGCTGCTGGGGGGAGCCTTATGAGCCCGCATAGGGAACTTTGGGCAAGTGAGAAATTTTGGGGGAGTAGGGATTTTTAGGAAGGTGTTAAACAGCCAAGTGGAATTCCAGAGCCTTTAGGACAAACAGCAGAAGGTAACCTGTCTTCTCTTGGGGACCTGAGTGGGGCTCCCTGCCCCTGGGTGCAGGATCAGACCCTGGCCAGGCACTGGGCTTTGCTGGGGGCTGGGCACTGGGGCTGCGCTGCCTTTGGGTCCCCAAAGAGCGGGGATCAAACAGCACGTGGGGTGCCTTCGGCTGGTCTGTCCGGCTTGCTCCAAAGCTCATGCCCTGCAGCAGCCGGGAGGGGGGGGTTCCTGTCTGAGATGGGTCTTGGAAATCTCAAGAGAGCTTTTCCAGGAAAGCACCAGGGAACCTGCTCGGCATCGCTTCGGTGCATTTAATTGCTGCAAAGCGAGCGCCTCTGTGTGCTGGCGCTGAGAAATGCAGTGAGCCCAGCTCCTGCAGAGCAAACTGTGTCTGGCTGAGATGCTGCGGGTGATTTTTTTGGGAGTCCTGCTCGCTGCGGGGCTGCCATCCACCTCGGATGGGGCAGAAGACACCAAGAAGGCTCTGGGGCTTCGGGCTGCTGAATTCTCTCTCCTTTGGGGGTCCCAACCCTCGCTTGCAGCAGAGATGCCCAGCCAGGGATCCCTGTGTTCCCTGGCATAAGGAAGAAGCCGCGCTGTTAAGCTGTTTTCCAGCTTTGCTGGCCCATGGCCCCTGCCTGGGGCGCTCGCGGTAATGGGCTGTAAAGCTGCCGCTGACTCGGAGCCCCGCTCTGAAGCTGAACCGGGGTCTGCCCTTGAAGGCTTCGCTGCTTTGGAGCCTCCTCTCTCGGGCGCGTTGGTGCTGCTGCAGCAGGACTGGCTGTCAAATGCAGGACTGGCACTGCCTCCGCTGGCTCCGGAGAAATTTTCTCCCGGGGCTTTTTCCTGGGAAGAAGTGGAGCTGGGCGGACTGCAAGCGTGGAGCTTGCCCCATGGGTCACCACATCGCTTTCTCCCTGGTCCTCAAGGGCATCGCAGGCACGGACGTGGCGAAGGAGGCTTCGGACATCATCCTGACGGATGACAACTTCACCAGCATCGTCAAGGCGGTGATGTGGGGACGCAACGTCTACGACAGCATCTCCAAGTTCCTGCAGTTCCAGCTGACCGTTAACATCGTGGCCGTCATCGTGGCCTTCACGGGTGCCTGCATCACGCAGGTACGGGACCCCCGGGCTCGGCGAGAGGAGAGGGGGAGCTCCTGCGAAACAAGGAGTGAGGAGAAAGGGTGGTTTTGGTGGCATGACATGTTCTCCCCCCCTCTCTCGGCAGGACTCTCCCCTGAAGGCTGTCCAGATGCTGTGGGTGAACCTGATCATGGACACCTTCGCCTCCTTAGCCCTGGCCACAGAGCCCCCGTCCGAGTCCCTGCTGCTGCGCAAGCCATACGGCCGCAACAAGCCGCTCATCTCCCGCACCATGATGAAGAACATCCTGGGGCACGCGGTGTACCAGCTAACTATCATTTTCACACTGCTTTTTGCAGGTGAGCTGTGAGGCCCCAAGAAACACCGGGGCGGGGGGTGGAAAGGAAAGGGGCAGAGTCCCAGCACTGCCTCCTGAGCCGCCTTTCTCCCCCAGCGCTGGGGACGCTTGCTCTCAGCTGTCACTTGGTCACCCCATGTTGGCCAGGACAGAGCTTACTTAATGGATGGGAAGCTGAGGGGTGTTAAGGGAGAGGATTTACATTGACAGTTTGGGTCTGCTCATGACCTTGCTGGGTGCAGAGACAGTTTTAGCCAGGGCAGGAGGTTTTCAACATTTTTAAGGAAATAAGGGTTCGGTGGGGCTAGCTTGGGGGACTCCAGCTGGGTCAAGGGATCTTCAGCAAGAACCTGGGATCCTAATTCCACCTCTACTAGTGCAGAGCAGAAGTAAGGAACAGGATCTCAACTTCTCCTCTCTCCCCTGCCCTTCCCCGTCCCTTTCCCAAAACCCCTTGTCTGCTTAGGGGAGAAGTTTTTTGACATCGACAGTGGCCGGAACGCTCCGCTGCACTCCCCACCAACCGAGCACTACACCATCGTCTTCAACACCTTTGTCATGATGCAACTGTTCAACGAGATCAATGCACGCAAGATCCACGGGGAGAGGAACGTCTTTGAGTCCATCTACCGCAACCCTATCTTCTGCACGGTGGTGCTGGGGACATTTGCAGCTCAGGTGAGGCTGCGGGAAGGGTGTGGGAATAAGATAGCGGGGCTGGGAGGGGACCATGCTGCAGGCAGGACCTGTGTCTGCTGCAGTCACTGCCCACAAGCTCTGTTCTATCCCCTTATTCTTCTCCATCAGCTTCTTGGTGGCACACAGCTTGAATATTAGGGTCTAGAGTATATTGGGAGGTGCCAGGGCCTGCCAGCCAGCGTGCCTCTGGTGTCCTGTAAAGCTGCTAGCCTAGATGGGAGGTCCTTGCTCCTCTCGTGATCCCAGAGAGGGAGGAAAAAATGTGTGGCCCTAGGGGACCTTTCCATCCCATGGCTGTGCCACGCAGCCCTCGGGGCTCCCCGGTGTGTGACTTGTTCTCTCCTGTGCTGTAGATCATCATCGTGGAGTTTGGTGGGAAGCCGTTCAGCTGCTCTGGGCTCACCCTGAGCCAGTGGTTCTGGTGTATTTTTATCGGAGTAGGAGAGCTCCTCTGGGGCCAGGTAAGAGCCAGCCTGAAAACCAAACCAGGTGCCTCCACGCCATGGCGTGCTCACAGCCCAGCCTGCCTCTCCCTTCCCGCTGCCTCGCTGCCCTTGTTCTCTGCAGTATTTATTCAAGGCAGCTTTGGAAAGGGGTGATGCTCCATCCCAGTTCTCCTAGAAGGAAAGGCGGAGGGAGCTGGGTTTGTTTAGCCTGAAGAAGAGAAGACTGAGAGGGGATCTTATAAATACTTACGAATATCTCAAGGGTGGGGGTCATGAGAACGGAGCCAGACTCTTCTCAGTGGTGCCCAGTGCCAGGACAAGGGGCAATGGGCACAAACTGAAGCAGAAGAGGTTCCAGTTGAACGGGAGGAAGAACTTCTTGACTGTGAGGGTGCCCGAGCCCTGGCCCAGGCTGCCCAGGGGGGCTGTGGAGTCTCCTTCTCTGGAGATATTCAACCCCTGCCTGGACGCTGTCCTGTGCCCCCTGCTCTGGGTGAGCCTGCTTGGGCAGGGGGGTGGCACTGGGTGATTTCTGGAGGTCCCTTCCAACCCCAGCCATGCTGGGATTCTGTGATCCCAGTACCACACCAGCAGTGAGGAGAGGAGGTCGCTAACAGACTCCTCATTCCCACCCTGCTTGCAGTGGGGCACATCCACTGGTGGCCCATCTCGGCTGCATCCCGGTGTCCCTCAGCTGACTCCTGGCAGCTCGCTGCAGGAATGCTCCCCTTGGGTCAAGGCTGGCGGTGGGCTCCACGCTGCCATAGCCTGCAGGCTAAGGAGCCACTCTCTCCCTGCCTCTCCCCAGCTCATCTGCACTGTCCCAACCAGCCACCTGAAGTTCCTGAAGGAAGCTGGGCACGGCATCACCAAGGAGGAGATCCCAGAGGAGGAGCTGCCTGAAGACGTGGATGAGATCGACCATGCTGAAATGGAGCTGCGGCGCGGGCAGATCCTGTGGTTCAGGGGTCTCAACAGGATACAGACGCAGGTACGGTGGGGCAGCGGGTACGGTGGGGGCTCCTCCTGCTCTCTCTTTCTTTCTCTTTCTCTCCAGGGTCTCTGCCTGGAAAGAGGCAACGGCTGCTGCTGGAAGGATGCCATCGCCTCCTGGGCTAGACTTCTCCCACTGCCTGTGCCTTTCTGGGTCTGCCCTGGTTGGGGAACCGGGACAAGCCCGGCTTTCGGGGGCAGCTTGGGGTAGGGGGTCTGTTCCGATGCAGAGCGCAGCACCTTGCGGCCAGGCTGGATGTGCTGCTGATGGGCACCTCGTGCAGCGGAGGAGGGGGCTCAGAAGCTGCGGGGGAGGCCATGGAGCCACCCGGGCTCTCACCAAGTTGTGCAGTGGGTCAGCCTTGAAGCTGCTCTCGGTCACTGCTGGGATGCCGTTCCCGGTGGGGAACGTGCCCAGGAGGGATGCGAGACCCTCTCCAGTCTCACTCCTCTGCTGTTCTCCGTCCTTCCCGATGGCCCTTTGGCCAAGGGCTTTTGCCACCCCTCCCTGCCAGCTCTCCAGGCTCCTTGCCTGGAGTTCTTGGCGCCGGAGCACAGAAGGGGAGGAGAATCTATCTGTTAATACATTTTTTACATGAGCTGTTTCTCTTTGAGTCAGTTTTTCCTGAAAGGGTGTTTTTTTTTCCCCCAGACTGTTGGCTGGGTAGGGCAGGGCAGGGCGAGCTCCCTGCAGCAAGGTCACTGTCCCTCGTCTTTCCTTGAGACCTGGGCAGAGCTGCCCCATGGAGGGAAGCCGTAGGTCCCCCGCCCGTCCAGGGCTGCTGCGTTCCCTTTTGCTCCTCCGACAAACGGAGATAACCAAAGTGGCCCAGGCAGGAGGACTGGAGCAGGCACAGCAGCCGGGTTGTGCCATGTTAACTTCGCTTTTTTGTGAGATGTTGCCTTGGTGGTTCCAGGGTGAGGTTCAGCCTTGCTCCCTGCCCATGGTGAGGGGCAGACGGGCTCTGCTGGGGGCCCAGGGCAGCGCTGGTGCTGCGGGGGGAGCTGCCGGCTTGGTCTGGCTCATTCACATGAAAGATGGGCTGGGAGCACCAGGCTGTTTCCGAAGCGGTCCAGATGTGTCGGAGGCCTGGCAGGTATGAACAGTGCAGTACCAGTGGCCAGGCACGGCGCTGGGGCTGAGCCCGGAGCCTCCGAGGAATCTTCCCTGCAGCCGTGGTGGACCTGGGCTGAGATGAGCTCTTGGTCCTGCAATATGAAAAATGCCCCTTGACGCTAGCACGTCCTGGAGCCTCTTCAGGGACTCCTTTCCTGGCGGTGGTGCCAGGTCCAACATGAGTGTCTTGAGGGCTTCTGTCCCGAGTCAGCGTGTCTGGAGTGACTGCACAGGGCTCTTCCCTGTGGGCCAGCACTGGGGAAAAGAGGGTCCCTCCATGGAGGGAGATGAAGCTGCAGTGTGTAAAATACCTCCAGGGTGAATTGGAACTGCACGTGGGTCTGGAGGAGCTTCCCTTCCCGAGGAGCTGTGCAGCTGAGGCGGGCGAGCTGGGGGTGGCACAGGGCTGTGTGCTGGCACGGGGCTGGGGGCAGTCAAGCTGGAAAGCGTTTAGGAAGCCACGGTGGCACCCGGATGCTGCTCGGTTCCTCTGGCCTCCGTGTGCATCCACAGAGCATCTGTGGCCCATGCCCAAGGGTGCTTCCTTGCTGCATCCCTGCCCGCCCCTGCCAGCCCCGCTTCTGAGCCCTGTGCAGAGCCGTGAGCCTGGAAGAGTGGCTGAAACGTCTTCCAGCGCGGCCGGCTGCCGTGGGAGCTGTGGGTTCCTGGTGTGTCCCAGGATTCGGCCCCCCCAGCTGTACATCTCATGGGGCTGAGGGACCAGAAACCCTTTCCCGGCACATTTTTCTGGACCACCGGCTTCCAGCTCGCACCTTTGCCCACCCTCTCTCTTTCTCTGCTCCTCCTGCAGATTGTCGGGATAACCCAAGGTGTTTCCGCTATCGCTCCCTCCCACCGCAGCCTCTGTCTTGGTGGTGGGATAAACCCTGTCCCTCTCGTGTCTGCGAGAGCAGGACAGAGGCTGGGAGCCGACCTCTCCTCTGCTCCCAAAACACCACCTGAACCCGGTGTGGGTTTACGGGAGCGTGGGGTGCAGGGCTCTCTCCTCCCTCCTCCCCACCTCTCCTTTTTCCTTCCTGTCCGTGTGTGTCTGCCCAACCTCCCTGCTCCCCTCCATCCCCAACCCCTCTCCCTTTCTCTGGCCGGGGCGACGCTATCTCACTCTCTGGTTCTTTGCAGATGGACGTAGTTTACACATTCCAGACCGGCGCCTCCTCTTTGCAGGGAGCCCTCAGGAGACAGCCTTCCATCGTGAGCCAGCACCACGATGTAAAAAATGTTTCTAGCCCAACCCATGTAGCTCTTTCCTCCGTCAATTCCACTCCCACCACTTCTGCTGTTGCTGCTGCTGCTGCATCTCCTCCTGCGGGCAGTGAGTGATAGTCTATTACAATGCATGACTTCTAATAACCACAGAGAGCACCTGCACCAACCTAACCCAGCCTGTTCTCTCCCTCTAAACCTTGACTCGCACACTGATTTTTCCAAAATGAAGGATGGGGCGGGAGAGCGTTTTTAAAAAAAAAAAAAAAAATTAGTTTTTATGCTGTTGCATCTTTAACAAGTTTATGATACTTTCTGGTCCTCCCCCCCACCCCATTCCTTGTTGCTTCCTCCATTTTTTACCTCTTCTCCTCCTTTTCAGGACTGACATATGAGTCCGCCCTCCTGAGGGGTGCAAAAATTGGCAGCTCTCGTTAAAAGCGTGTTCATAAGCGACTAAAAGCATTGCTGTGAAAAGGGCACGCTGCGCCCAAAAGCTGCCGTTTCTTTCCCACGCGGCTCTGCCCAGCCCCAGGATGCCCCAGGAGGGCCAAGATGGGCAGAGGTGTTGTTGCTTTATGGAAGCTGTAAATCTGGAGGCAGAGAGGCCACTTGGACCTTCCCGCAGCGGTTGGTGTGCTGCTGGGGTCGGCTGAGCGGCGGTAACAGGCTGCCTGCACGCTCTCTGCCTCTTGCACACGTGTGTGAGAAGGGGCACTTGCCCCTGCCTCGGTTGGGAGCCTGGGCGGTGTGCGAGAGCAGCCGGTTACCGTGGCTCAGCTGGCCCGGGGGGTCACGTCGGAGCTGCTCGGAGCCGCTCACCCACAGCTCAGCCCGCTGTTTCAGAGCTGCCTTGTAAAGCAAGCAGCCTCCCCTGTCCCGCCTGTGAATTTTGCATGCCCTGCGAGACAGAGCTGAGCGAGCTCCCGCACACGTAAGCGTGCCCTTTGCTGCCCTGGAGCTCTGCGGGGGACAGCACAGGGCTCCCCCTGGTCCCCTGTCGTAGCCAGAGCATCGCTGCCCCATTGCAGTGCCCGGCTTGTTCTGCACACGCTGGTTCTCGGGGTGTGCAGGGACACGCGATTCTCTGCATGCCAACGGAGACGGAAAACGTGGCCCCGCTTGAACATCAGCGGCAAGGCTGGATCCTGGCCCTCGCTGGGGGGTTCCAGACCAAGGAAAAGCCTTCTCTGGTGCAGTGCCCCTCTCCGTGGTCGTTGTGAACTGCGTATGTGGGCTTGTGAGCACGTGAGGGTGAATTCTCTCTGCAGGGCTGTGCCAGGCTGTGAGTAGGTAGTGTATCTTTCCCGGATAATTGGCTTTTTTTTATTGCACAGTCATTTTCCGTGTTCTCCTCTTATTAAAGAAATACCCTTGGTGACTTTTTGAATAGCTTTCAGTCTCCACTGTTTATGCACTGTGGGAGAGAAGAGAGAATTTCTGATAATTTTGTTTTCTCTCTATTTAGCTGACACTGATGCTTGAATTTTATTTTGTTTAATCCCAGTGATTCCGAAGCAGCGCAGCTGCCTTCTGTTCCCGACTGCATCTGTGCACCACCAAGGCTTTCTAATCAGAAGAAAACCTGCTTAGAAGGGTCTCAGGGTAGTGGGTTGGGGTGGACAAGACCAAAATGCAGGGTTTTTTTGCAGTCTGTGAATTAATATTCTCCCTGATTTGCAGCAAGGGAATAGATAACTTGGATAGCTTGTGCCCTTCCAGGCAGCAAACAACTTTACCAGAAGCTAACCCAGGGCGCTAAGTCTTCCCTCTGTTTTCTGCCTAGACTTCTCTCTATTTCCCTCTGCCGCTTCCCTTCCCTCTCTCAAAGCTCCACTTCCCTCCGTACAGATTAATGGTGTCCCTCTGCCTTCCACTGAGCTTCTGTGGGATGAGTTCTCCAGGGCTGGACCTGGGCAGCCCCGCCTGCTGGGCCCCTGTTGGGGTGATGGAGGAGAGGGAGGTCTCGGGAACGACCCCCAGGAGATGGTTTGCAGAGCTGAGCTGGTCCCCCTTGGGGTTTTGCCCTGGTTTGAGGGAGCTGGGCAAAGCAAGCCAGGGGCCAGCGGTGGAGCTGATACGCAGAAGATGGAACTTCCATCTCCATGGGAGCAGTGGGGTTTGCCCAGCACGTTGCGGTGCTGCGGTGATGGTGTGAAATGAGAATAAATTCCAAAGCTTGCAGGTTGTGAAGGTTTCAGGTAGAGAGGAGGCATGAGCCTGACCTTGGGCAGGGAGGGAGGTGGGCTTTCAGCTTGGTTGGAGAGGATTTTATTTTTGTTTGCTCTGCCTGGCTCCTTCAAAACACGTTTCCTTGCTGTTAAGTTCCTTTGAGAAGGGAGCAGCTGAATTAACTTCACAGCAGTCTCTGACAAAGATGGTTAAATCAAAGTAAGAAAATCTGAGGAAAGCTGCAGCAGAAGTTTATTGGTGGAGCTGAAGGCAGCAATGTGGTAGATAGGGTCTGGACTCTCCAGTGCTTGAGGCGGTGGGGCAGGGAGGGCTTTGCTCCTACCTGTACCAGACTGACCACTGCTTTGGCAGTCACCTAGGCTCTCGTTAGCTTGTTCGGCTTGGTTCTGCTTGGGTTAGTTGGTTTTGCACACTGATTTAGGGGTCGTTGCTTGCAGTTGCTGTTCTCAAGATGTTGATGACGTGACAGATTATCAGTTTTGGCAGAAGGTGGCCTGCTCGGTGGTCTCCCTTGTCCTGTGCATTCAAACTGAACACTGAATTTATCCAGGATCTTACTGTGGTTGTTAGCGCAAGCAAACACAGCTCTGAATTTCTGTTCCCAGCTCCACAAACTTTCCATTTTTGCAGGCCTGCTGGTGCTCCAGCATCATGGTGGGGTACCTGGCCCACGCTCATCTCCTCATGAGTGTCTGTCACCCAGCTTGCGCGTGCGTGCCGGTCCGCGTGTGTGTGTGTGCAAGAGCCAGGTTGTTTGTTTATAGCCGGGATGGGCCGAGCCTGTGCCAGGGGGATGCCACGTTGCTGCCCCGTGTGGTGCAGCACCATCTTTCTGAGCCAGATGGAGAGCGGACTCAGAAGGGCATCCATCCCTCGCAAGAGGGCAACCCTGGAACATCTCGCAGGTCAAACCTCCAGGGTTCCAGGCAGGAGATTCTTCTTTGAGTAACTTCTCTGGTCTGGTTTTGTGGGTGCTGTTTGTGCTGAGACCAAAGATCCCTAGGAGCCTCTCACTGGCTGTGCTGGTTGGTGATTTCCCTCCTAGCCTGCCTGTGTACCAGACCGAGGTGGACAGTTTAACGCGGTTCATCTCACCAGGAAGAGGGGTGCCGCCTCTGTTCACCCACCAGATCTGCAGCCCGTTTGCAAAGAAGTGTCAGAACACTTACGTATCTTTATTTGCCTCATCAGCTTGCAAGGGGCTATCTGAATCATTCTCCGTTCAGCAGCTCTGCACGCTCTCATCTCCCTTGGCCAGCAGCTGAGTGGTGGGGAGGCTCTCCAGGGTGTAGCATAAGGATGCTGTGGGGGAGCACCCCTTTTGTGGGATCTGTGGCTCTCCTCCCTTCTGTGCCCCAGCTTCAGTCCTCAATGACACCATGAGAGCAGGCAGGGGACATGGGTGGGTTCTTCGGGTGTTGGGAGCAGGTGAAGGTAGGTTGTGAGTAGCAATGCTGCTTCCCTGGGGCAGGAGACACATGGGCACTGCTACGAGGAGGTGTTACCAACCTCCCTGCTGCACCCAGCGTTGCTGAACAAAGTCTTACAGTGGTCTGGGGGCAGTTCCTTCCAAGAGGAGGAGTTGAGCAGATCTCCTGGTCCCAGATGAACTCTGCTTAACAGAGCAAGAACTTCTATTGCTTCCATAAAACACATGAGAGCTTGTGCAAGATGCTTGGTCCCTGCTGACAGCTTTTGTTAGGAGCTTCCTCCTCTATAAAGGGAGGAGACAGCCCAGTTCCCGGGTGACTGGGAGGGTGCCACGAGCCAGGAGGGTGCTGGTGTGACCTGCTGTGAATGGGGGGGGACCTGTGGAGAGAGACAACGTGCTGGCTCTGGCCTGAAAGAGTCAGTGGGGAGAGCATCAGGGATGCTTTCGGAGGGCACTGGGTGGTGGGCAGCTCTCAGCTTTGCACTAAAAGGCAAAGCCATGTGTGGGATTTCACCAGGTCCTCTAAGGCTTGGGAGACCTTCAGCTGCTCCGTTTGTTGGCTCTGCTTCAAAAGCCCACACATTGCATTGCTCTCCTTCAGTTTATGCCTTTTGACATCTTTTTGGGTGATTATAGCCCTGAGTCATCCATGAAGAGCGCACCCGAGGTGCACATGTTGGTTGTCTGACGCATGCCAGCGTCCGCACGTCGCTGCCTGGCGGGCGCCAGGGCGAGTGTGACAGCAGCACCGGGATGGGGAGGTCTGCTGCAGCCCACCACCACCACCACCTCCTGCCCCCTTGTTTGCCAGGTCTGATGCTTGTCACCCATCTGACCGAACAACTGTGACTTGCCCTCCCTTGCAGCCAAGAGCTGGAAGAGTTCAAGGCTGGATTTCCAGAGGAACTGGAGGAAGCAGTGAGTCCACTGCTAGCCACCATCCAGGCTTGTTTCCAGACCTCTCCCTTCCAGCGTAACGGGGGTAGCAGAGCCGTACTCTGGTTGTCCAAACTGGGCTCTGGATCTCCCTGCTTGTAACGTGTTGAGCCTGGCTTTTGGTGGTGCTGACAGCCTGTGGGCTTCACAGGAGCTGTGCGTGGCCAGGCTTTCTGGCAAAGTTTGGGGTGGTTTTTTGTGCAGAGCATCCAAAAGAATTAGCTGCCTTTGGAAACCGCTGGGTCTTCTTCAGCGTGTCAGCGTAGGGAAGGATCCAGAGCTCCAGCCCGGGATCCAGGTGGCAGCCGTGTGGGGGAACTCGCGCAGATCTGGCTTCCTTCTTGCATGTTTAGCTGGGTCCAGTTGCACTGGTCATGGCATCCACTTGGACCTGCTGCTTCACATGGGCTTGAAAAGTTTGTGACACCTTTTTAAAGCCCATTCCTTTCTATAGGTCTAAAACCGAAATAGAACAAACACACAACACCGCTTCCGCAGTAGAGTGTGTTTTTGCCTTGAAGTGAACCCACTGTTTGTCTAACCCACCTCTTTTTTGAGTTGTAGTTCCACTTTTTTGTCCTCGTTTATACACACAGATGCGCGTGCGCACACAATAATGACAACTAATGCATTTTGGCTTCCATTCATTTGAAGTGATCTGGGTTTTTTTGAGTTTTTTTGTGTCTTTTCTTGCAGCTTCTGAAGTCGCCCCATAGTCGGTTGATTCCCCATCACACACCTAGTGCCTGAGTCTGATCCATGTTGGCCCTCCTAGTCCACCATAGACCTCTCATTTTGACTTAGCTGTCTGTTCAGTGGTGGTGACTGTTGTTGTTGTTGTTGTGCTTTTTGTTTTATTGTGTCTTTATTATTTATTTTTACTTTCTCCTGGGAGCTCTGGCCTCTCGTAGCCATTACTAACCCCTCTTTTGTTTATCCCCCACGCTCCTCGCCTCCCGGCAGATCAAAGTGGTGAATGCGTTCCGTAGCTCCTTGTACGAAGGCCTCGAGAAACCCGAATCCAGAAGCTCCATCCATAACTTCATGACTCACCCAGAGTTCATCCTGGAGGAAGATGAGCCTCGAACCCCATTCCTTGACGGCGCTGAAGACGACCCCGAGACTGACGGACTCAAAAAGCGAGGTGGGGGTAGCCTGGGTGGATCTACATCCCTCAACAGAAATAACAATGCAGTGGACAGCGATCAAGCTGAGGTCACCGTCCCGGAGCCCGAAAGCCCCTTACACAGCTTGGAGACATCAGTTTGACCTTAGAACTTCGATCCCCCCTCCTCCTCCACCTTCGCCCCTCGCCCTGTGTGATATTGGCACCAGTAACTGATCACACACTGCGGTCACTTCGTGTCAAACTGCTCATACGTATATCATTTTGGTGGTTTGTTTTTGGGGTTTTTGGTTTTGGGTTGTTGGTTTGTTTTTTTTTTAACCATTATTTAGCAGTGGGAACCAGAGTACCACGATGCTGGGTGTTGGGAGAGAGGCTAAGCCAAAATTGCGCATCTCCATCCCTAATTTTCAGTGGTACTCGCCCAAGTGAAGCAGCCAGGTTATTTCCTTTCCAAGAATTGGGCTCCATGCATCTGTAGGGGGTTTTCACTTTGGAAAATGCATGTTCAAAGAAGGTTCAAATTATTGTAGTCTTACATGCACGCTCTCAGCCTGAGGGCTGGGCTGCACTTGTGACTTTATCTTTTTTTTTCCACTCTTGGTTTTTAGGGTTTTCTTCTAACGTTGGGGTTTGTTCTTTGCTTGTGGGATTTGCCCCCCGCACCGTAACTTCACAGTGGAAAGTGGGGGGGAGTTAGCACTCTAGTGCAAAAATTTAAAGATAAACAAAAAAACCCCAGCCCAGGAGGAATGTGTTTACTTGCAGGTTGATAGATACAGGGATGTACACCAGTCTTCCACCTTGAAAAATGGTACCTAGCCTTTACAGTTCCTCCTCTGTGTGTGCACGCACACTTTTCTCTCTCTGTTTCCAAAGCAGTAATTGGTAGACAAGGAACAACGGTGACTTGGCTGTAACCTTGCTGGATGTAAAAGATTCTGATTTTTTTCATTTTTATTTTTTCTACAAAGCAAGGTGGAGGTGAACTGGCAGTGGAAGGGTGGTGAAAAAATCCCCATGGTTGTGAGAAACCGGGGCTCCTTCCTGGGGAGTCTTAAGAGATGCAACTCTTCTGCTCTTGAACTGCTGTGAAACTTTTGGCGAGAGCCTTGCAAAGGTTTAACGGCTCCTGCCATCAAGAGCAGAGGGACTTTTGCCCATTCTGGCTTGTGTGTACTGTTGGGTTAAATAATCCTTCAGCCTTGGAGTACAAGCTCTGGTTAACTGCTGAGGAACCCCAGAGGATGCTCCAGCCGTGCCCACCAGCTCTGCGCATCGCTGCCAAAGCGTTGGCATGCTGAACGGAGAACAAGCATCAGGTCATTGCCAGTACAGAGGCTCAACTCCTAAATCATGGACGGGATGAGTCAGGTTGTCTCTTTAGCCCGTGGAAGGGAGGGAGGCTCTATGGCTGATGGGAGGACCCTTGACTTCCATAGCACTTCTGTAGCTGATTTGCCAGTGGAGGCAATTCCTCGCAGAGGTGGCAGGTTGGTTGGTTGGGTACAGGTTCCAGAGAAGGTGCTGCATGGAGGCTTTGCCTCATTCGCTGCTTTTTTGAAGGTCATCTCTTTACCTTGTGTGTCCTGCCTCACCTCGGTCTCTTGTAACGTTTGGTGAGAGTCCTGGGTTTTTTGGGGCAGAGGCCCCAGGTGTCCTGGGCAAGTTGGCTCTGAACTGACCCTCTTGTAAAGCCATGGGACTGAGCAGGAGGCAGGAATTTGCTTTTCTTGGGCTTAGTTTCTTCCCTGTGGGCTCTTGCTGGTGCACCCCTGGTTACTGGCCCCAGGCAGGCAGGGCTGGAGGAAGCTCTACTGCCTTCTCTTCTTTGTCCTGTTTGGCTTGGTTGGAAGCAGAGAGAACCTGGTTGTAACTGGCTGTACAACATCATCGTCTTTGCCCAGCCTCCATCCCTGGAAGCAGAGAGGTTTTAGCGAGAGGGTGGGCTGGCTGGTTTCTTCTTTTCTTTCCTTTAAGAACGCACAGCAGAATCTCCCGTGCCTTCTCCGAGCACTGCCTGCAGCACCGCCTGCCACGCGAGGGCCCAGTACTTTGCCAAGAAATAAGTGTTCCTTAAACGACAACACAAACCAAGTGTCTTTGTTTTGTTTCCAGCCCAGCACTGACTCGTCCCTTCCTTGGGGTGGGAGGAGGGAAGGACGAGGTCGCCCCATTCCTGCCCCAGGTAGCTGAGGAAAGGTCCTTCTCCCAGGTCTCCTGCCTCGGTGCTGGCAAAGGGGGTGAAGGCTGGGCTCCATACACTGCCAACAGCAAGAAGAAATTGCCACCACTGCCCATCTCAATTGCAAATTCAGTGTCAAGCCCCCTGCCCACACAGACAAACCCATCGCTGCCCTCCCCGTTCCTTCCTCACACGAGCTGAAAAAATGCCTTGGGCAGGACCAGAGGGTGGGGGGTGTCTTCTTGGGTTACACACAAGTGGTGACAGTAAAAACAAAAGGGGTGGTTGTGGGGTTTGGTTCTGTACTAAAGGTGACATTGCTTAAAAGATCACTTTTTCTATTTTAAATACTTGCAAAAAAAAAAAAAAAGGTGAAAATATGGTGTTCTTACAAGCTTACATAAATATTTATTAAATACTTTGGGGGGGATACACTGATTTTTTTTCTTTTTTCTTTTGATATTTTTTTTATTACCTCAGACCTGTTTTAAAAAATAAAAAAAAAAAAAAAAAGACTTAAACCAACGAAAAGCCAACTTTGGAGGCTCTCAAAGTCACTCCCAGAAATCTGTGACTGGCAGGTTGCCACAAGGGTCTGGTTGTTCTTTAGTTGATCTATTTTTGTTGTTCTAGTTTCCATATTAGGAGGGGGAGAAATAATTATATATAAATATTATGCAAAAAAAATATAGTTTTCTTTAGATCAGAAACTGATATTTTTACGTCAGCCATATGTATTTTGTTTAAAGAAAAAAAATAAATAAATCTTGAGTCCCGCGTCTGCAACGGCGCGTGACTGTGTGACGGCAGTTCAAAGTGACAGGTAATTAATTCAGTGTATCAGCCATCGGATGCCAGTCAGCTTCCTTTTCTCTGAGCAGCCATCTTTCTACTAGATGTTAGTTGGATGACACAAATGGGGTTTTTTTTGTTGTTGTTGTTTTATAAAAATGATGTTGGTATGGCTGGTTGCTTGAAGTATAAATGTTTATTGTGCATACATCTTTTCTGTAAAGTTTTTTTTTTTTTTCCTGTTTTAGTTTCAGTGATATACTGGCAGCAGCTGACTATTGGGTTAAGTTATTGAGGACATTACAAAAGAGTTGGGGGGAGGTTGGTGCTCTACGCTGAAAGGCATGGTCGGCGGCACGAACTTCTGGGGACTCTCTGCCACATGCCTTGAAAGAGGGGGAGATATTTTGGGGGTTTATTATTTTTATTTTTTGCTTTGTTTGAACTGCCACGAGTGTGCACGGGGGAGAGTGCCATGCCAGACAGGAACCGAAGTCATACCCTGTGATACGCGTTAACTTGCCTTGGAATGCTTTGTTATTAAAACACTCTGAACATAATTTTGCATCCAGTTCTTAATAACAGTAGGGTCTCTGGTGGTGGTGGTTTTCTGTTAAACAAATTGGCGGATTGGTACCAAAGACATTACACCACGTCCTGTGTGCATTGCTGACCAGGCATTTTTAGGCATTTGCATTATGTGATAAGGTTTCCTTTGATTTGCACAGGGATTATACTTAATTTTCAAAGGTTTTGTGCAATAAGCTTTGAGGAAAATTTTGAAACAATCTCAAGAAGGAAAAAAACTAAACCAAATTTTAGCATGGGCAGCCTTTGGCTTTCCCCAGCTGAGGAGTAGATGTCCTGTAGTGCTCAGCCCCTTTAGAAATGCTTCTCGGGGTGACATGATGTTGGGGTGAATGGGAAAGCCCCATCCCAGACCCAGGGAGGGCATCTCCAAGATGCCATTGCCAACTCCTGTTGCCCTCCGTGACTGCAGGGACCACGCACCTCAAGGAAGAGTCCCTGCAGGCTTTTGTACCTCTTGGGGAAAGGACACGTGTACCTGCCTGCCATCGCTCCTCATCGCTGGGTCCAGCTCCTACAAGTTCATCAGCCCGTGGAGCATGCAACCTGTAAAACGCCCTCCTGCAAACCCAGCTCTCCCCGGCAGGGCACGGCGACGTGGGGGTACTACTCTTCTGGTCCTGTCCCAAACAGCGAGGCGGTGGGGCAACGCCAGCGTGTTTCTTGGCACCTGGTTGTTCCTCTCCAGCATCTCTCTGCCAAGGCTGTCCCCTGCCACCGAGACTGGCTGATGTCTGCCTGTCCTGCCTCTGATACCCTCTTGCTCAACAAAAAATACAATTTTCATTCAGCAAAGCCCATGGCTAAAACTGCCTTTAGTTTATTTCCTCCCCTTAAATAAATATATATATATACAGTATTAAACCAACATTTGTGTGTGTATATATATTTATCCAATGCTCTCACAACAAAACTTTCTTTTGAAGAGGGCACGCAGATCTGAGTTTTTCTTTTCCAGTAACTAAGTATAATAAGCACTGGTATTTTTGTATAAAAACAGAAAAAATACAAAACAAAAGACTGAGTATTATGTGGTATGCATGACATTAAAAAAAAAAAATGGTGGTTTCAAAGCAATATGTACCCTGGTGTGTTTGCCATATCCTAGAGTCCAGCTTAAAAGTGCACCTGATCTGTATTGCATTTTGATATAATCTCTATGTACAATGTTTTGCATGTAATTTATATGGTTCTTGGGAGAAAAAAAAAATTTGAATGAATTGTCAGTTGGCTTCTTCTGAGAAAACAGACTCCAAGCAGAGATAATACTCAAAGTGGAAGCGGATGAGTGGTTGAGGGATGGAAAAGGGGGGGGTACATAGCAAAAAAATTAAGCGTGCTAAGGGTGGGGGAGAAGGGTAACGGTTTTGAATCAATAAAGCTTTGGCTGTTGAGCAGAAACAATGCGCAAGTGCATCCAGAGAATAAAATGTGCCCACATGTAACTGTGACGTCCTCAGTGTGTCCACCAGCTTGTGAAATCAATCCTGCATCCTTTCCTAGCGCTGGATGAACGGCTGGGCTTCCCGTCGGAGCAGGCCGGAGCATGAAAGTGGGGCCTGCGGGGTGGAAAGAGGGATGGGGATCCAAAGCAACCCCAACACTACAAAAACACCCCTTGTTAGCGTGGGGTTTCACTCTGTGTTAGCCTCCCTATTGAGAGGCAGGGGCTGGCTGGCTGCACCCAGCACTTTGTCACAAGCATGGCTTCTTCCAACTCCAACCAAAGTCCAGAAGTGGCTGTCAAATTCCATCCAAACCAGTGCTCCTGGAGTGCGTGTCCAGCTGCCCTTGAGAAAAGATCCTGCCTTGTCCCCTTCCCTGATGCTGTGCCTCGAAGGTGGTGCATGGTGGAAGTTGGGATCTCCATTTCCCAGGGACTGGCTTTGGGCTGTGTCCTGCCTCTGTACGGAGACTGTTTTGCCTCCCTAGAGGCACTTTTCTCAGACAAGGACAGTGGGGAATAAAACCAACTGCCCTCTGGAATATTCTCATCCCCAAGCAGGTTGATTGCACTGGAGCCGTTTAATTCCCTGGCTTCGGTAGAGAGGCTGTGGCTTCTCTGTGTATTTAGTAACTCCAGGGCCAAGCCATGATGAGAAGATCAAGCTGCTGGAGGCTGTCCATCAGGAAGTTCAACCTAAAACTTCTCAGCTGAGTGTCTGACCCTTGGAGCCGATGCCAAGTGATAAGAACAGGGCGTAAAAGCTTTACTGGGCAGCATCACCCTCCTTCCTGCTTTCCGGGGGAGGTGTCTGTGCTGACAGCGTCCTCCAGCTCTTAATTAAACAGAACAGCCACAACTGCTTCTTTTTTTAAAGCTAGTCCAGGCTGGATGCAAAGAAAGAAACAAATCACAGGATTTTTAGTCATTTAGTGGGGAAAATGGCTGTGCCTGGGCAGCAGCGGGGCTGGCTCCAGGCACCCTCTCCCCAAGGGTGGATGCTGCTCCTGCTGCCGAGGTGGCCATTTACCAGTGCCACAGGGCCAAACCGGGGAAAGTAGGACACCGGCACACTGGGACGCAGAGGAGAAAAGCGCAGGGAGGCAGGGTTAGGTCTGCGATCTGCCATGAAGTCTTAGCAGGCCCACGCTGCCCTGAGAAGAGACATGGCTGCTCCCCACAACACCCCAGCCAGGCCCAGGCCTCCCTCCCCGGGGCACAGCACAGCCTGAGGCCCCAGGGCAAGCACCTGCCGGCCCGGGAATCCGGATGGAAAATGTAAAATAGCTTCAGGCTTGGCAAGCGGAACCCTGAGGCAGCGTGAGGGAAGGGCCGGCCACCGCCGGGGCTGAGGCCTGGCACCACGGCAGGCAGGGGTACGCACCCTGACGGGAAAGTGGGCGCAGGGCACCGGGGTGGAGGGGAACGCTCTGCTGCTCGCCCCACAGTAAAGGGCTTCGGCTGGGGTTGGAGGCGCTGGCCGGGCCCCCTGGAGGAAGAGGAGAAGGCAGAAAAGACGCCCGCCCCGCTTTGTTTACGGACCCCGCCCGCCCCACTTTTGTCGCTCCGGTGGGCGGCACCGCCCGCCCCCTTACTCCCGCGCGGAGCCACGCCCCCGCCGGTTTCAACGGGCGGAAGTGGGCCCTGGTGAAGCCGTTCCGCCCGCCATCTTGGCAATGGGCGAGCTGAGGTTGCCCGTATGTTAAGCGCCATCTTTGAGGCTGGCAGTGGAGAAGACGACGGCCTGAGCGGCGGCCCTGGCGGACCGAGGCGACACGGCGGCGGCAGCGGCGGTCCCCTGGGGTTCGGTAAAGTCCCTGCTCGCCGGTAACTAGAGCCCTTCGTAGACCGCAGGGGCGGGGGAATGGCCTCTCGCTAGGCCCGGGTCCCCTCCGCTCCCCTTAGGGGAAGCAGGCCGCGTCCCCCGGGCCCGGCGGGGCGGGCGGCCCAGGCCGCGTCCCCGAGCCCTCCCCACCGGGGTGTCCGTAGCCGCTGGGGCGGGGGGCGGTGGAGACCGCTGGGGCCCCTGGGGTAGTGCGGGCCCTGCGGGAGCGGTGGTAGGGGTGAGGCGTTCTCCCCGTCCTCGGCGTCCCGGGACTTTGGAGAGGGGGATGCTGCTTCCCCGCTGCCCGAGGTAGGCCCAAGGTCCCCACTCCCCCGGTTACCAGGCCGCAGCCCTCCCGTTCCCCGTCCTGCTCTTCACTCGGCCGGTAGCCCTTATAGGGCTTGGCTGCGAGCTCTTCCTCTCCCTTCCCCCCCCCCCCACCCCGTCCCCACCCCGTCCCCATCACGGTGGTCTCCCGGGGAAGCAGCGTTCTGGGGCGGGCTCTGGAGAGGTTCGGTTGGGCACATTGAAGGGAACAGTGCAGGTCCCTTGTACGTTATTTTGAGTTAAAACCTTGTGCCTTCCTTTTGTAGCAATGCGTATAAGGGGCGTGCTGTAATGTAGTCATCTGACAAATTGCTCGTCCGTTCCCCAAAGCAACTGCCTTCAGGATCTGACTAACTCTGGATGCACCCGGTTGTCACCTTAATTTCTCCTTTAGGTTGTTTAAAACAACCCAGTTGGGTGACGTTTTGTTTTTGTTTCTTAAGAATTGGATCAAAGAGTTTTCTGTTTTCTGGCATTGGTGTTTATAATGAAAGTGCAAAAGTGATTTTTACTGTTGCAGGGATCAGTATGTGGAGCCTACAGATTGTTCCCAGAACTGGTGTTTTGGGATGCACGCTGCGCTTGGGGATTGAGCTCTGGGCCATGCTTTCAAAATAAAACACCGTGTGTGGTGTTTGACTGTAAAAAAGGGGATCTCCTGGGGATGAGGGATTTTGAAATTATATCAGAATCACTGGTGTGTCATGTGGTTGAATTGGACATGCATTAAACTGATCAGGCTGAACACGTAAGCTGAATTTGTTGCTGGGTGGCAAGGTTTTTCAGGAGGAGAGCTAGTCTGGAGAAAACTTCCTCTTGCTGTTACTTCTCGTCTAAAATGGCACCCTTCCAAATGGCTGCTTCCAGGGGAAATTGACTCTTTGAGATTTAATAAAACATTTCAATGAGGAAGATCAGTCCTCATAGTAAATTGCTGCCAGGCCCCAGCGTTGATTTCAGAAATAGAAAAATAATGAGTGTCATCTTCTTAAGTATGCCTGTCTCACTCAAGTGTAGATGTAGCAGCTTTAGCAGTCCCCTTAGTTTGGAACTGTTTCCTGATGCCCTTTCAGACATTGAGGAGGAAAATCTGGTGGACAGAGAGAACAATGGAGGAGAGCCACCCACTGAAAATGTAGGAAAGAAGGGGTTATGCATTAAGGGAAAGCCACTACATAAAAAAATGGTGCTATCTAAAAATTTGTTATGGATTTGGGACCTGCAGATACTGCTACACCTGTGTGTGCTGCAGTCCTGCCTGTTGCCACTGAGCAAGGTGGAGAGAGCTTCTTTATTGAATGCAGTTATGTTAAAGCATGCACTGTTGCCTGGAAGAAGAGCAGAGACTTCCATTGCGTGGAACTTCGGATCTGCGGTTCACCTAGTGTGCCATGTCCAGCATATGGTTAGAAAATGAAAAAAATCAACTGTGGCAAGCCAGGTACTCATCTGGGGACATTGGAGTCTTCGGTGACATCTCCAAGCAGAGTGCTGTGTACGTTAGGCTGTGGCTAACAGCCTGGTGTCTCGGCTGTAAGTGCTGTAGGGAGGGTGAATATGCCTGTAGCACGTCTGTGTCAACTGTCTCCCCAGGCAGCAGTTTTAGCAGTGGGAGTTTGATATAAATTCTCAGCTCTGACATTGGCAGAGACAGTGTGACAGAGCCAGCAGGATGGCTTTTCAGCTGGAAGAGGATTGGACTGCAAATGTGCCCGGGTAAATGAGAACTGTCAAAGAGTTGTGGGTTACCAGTGTAGCTGTTGCAGCTGCAGCAATAGTGGATCCTGGAGCATCTGGAGAAGATGGGAGGTTTTTTCATGGAAGCAATACTATCAAAAGCCTTTTGATGCCAGAAATTAGGACAAACACATCTATTGTCTGGAAATTCTCAGTTGACCCTTGGTATACCTGGCACACTCCTTGAAATGTTTAATAAAGTGTGTTGGGCAGGGCAGGGACTCACCTTGGCACTTCCATGTTGCAGCAACACTTGCAGACTGCACATCCTGCATGCTGGGCAATCTGATGGTGCTGCTGGTGACGTGAAGTTTGGGAAACACTTCTGGATTTTTCTACTGTTCCACATGAATTTTTGCCCCATGAAGGTGATACATTGACCTATTTCTTTTCAACAGATAGGTTTCGAGCCAGTTGTGGTTTAACATCTCCAGGCTTGGGTGTTCCTATTCCATCTTTGCCTACTAAGCAGGTGCTTGGTAGGAGAAGGGACATAAATCTTAACCGTGGGACTCTCAACTACATACTGCTGTGAAGAAACTCAGATATGAGAATGAACTTAAATAACAGACAAACAGAGCTATGATGAAATTGATGACTGAAGGCACTTTTTTTTTTTCCATTGCCAACTTATTAGAAGTTCATACAGATCGTGGCAATAGACAGTCAGTTCCCATCTATGATATGTGACTATACAGCATTGTAAAAGATAATGTTTCATAGCTTTCTCCAAAGCACAACACAAAAATATGCATTTAACTGTCGATATGTGGACCCTGAATGAACACAGCCTGCGTGACAGTGATGGTCCAAGGACCTTTTGATACACTGCACCAGCCGAAGCCCCCTTTTAGAAAACAAGCAGCTCCTTCCCACTGGCTTTGCTAAAACTTCTGTCGTAGGAAGTGTCCTACAAGAACCAAGTTACCAGATTGATGTGTGGCTTTCCCTTAATCCTCTCACCCCAGCTTTCCAGCTTCCGATAACACTGCTGCTGCCTTGTGCAGTGCTAGGTGCCAGCTGCCATCTTTTACGTATATTTTAAAATTAATGATTCAGGACTTTGAGCACAGGACCACTGAGAACAGGTTAGGAAGTGCTTAAGAGATTTGCTTGCTCATTCTGCTGAGGCCCATCAAATTCTTCAGGAACCTCCAGCATTCAAACCATTTTTCACAGGATCACTTGAAGCAGGAAATTGCTGCTCAGTAAACCTCTCTACCTTTTATATGTTAAAGTGACTTTAAAACAGCAGAAGGTGGAGCAGTATCTGCCTGGGGGTGGGGGGGGGAATGGGGCTATTCTCAGCTTGTTCCAGTGGTTCCAGATGTCTGATGAGTGCAAGATTCTTGGCCTGCAGGTGGAGGCCAGTGGGGAACTGCAGTTCTCAGTCAAGTGCTGCCATCGGTCACATCCTTCTGGCTTTGCAGAGCACATGGAAAGACTTTCAAATCAAAGGTGTCACTGTCACTCTTGAACTGCGAGATGGGTGAAATATCTTGGGCTTGAAACTGATTCTCTATAGATTGGTGCACTCGGATCTGTATGCTTTGTCTTGGCCACTTTACTAGATCCCTGCTTTAAAGGTTGATTTGAAGAATTCCTTCTCCTGCATCTTGATGGGTCAAGCTAAAGACAAATCTGTACTGAAGCAGTGTCTGATCGGATGAGTGCTTCAGTACAGGGTTATTCTTTGACAAATACAGAAACACCAGGCCAATCAGCCCTTTCAGGAACAGATTGATTTGCCTCTCATCTTAAGGAAAAATGTCCTAATTCAGGTCCCTGAAGTGCACATCTTCACCTAGAGTTGTTCCAGCCAGCAAGGGAGCAGCTGTGCCTTATGGCTGTGGCAACTTGCAGCTCGGACTCTTATAGATCACGATGAAAGGTGACCCCGACTCGCTGGTGGGGGAAGCCAAGACGATCGTCTGCTTTAACCTTTGCCTCCTTGGCTGGCAACCTTGCAGCCTTTGCTCTGAGCGGGTTTTGAGTGCAGTAACGCCCAGTCTCAGAACAGCTAGAATTAACTAAAAGAAAGTAAAGACTAGAAATTATGACTATTCCACTTCAGTTTTGGACATTTTGCTTTAGTTTTTCATATCGAGAATGAATTTTGTAGCTGGGGTGAAAAAGAGGTGACCTATTGAAAAGGGGGGGCTTAGAACATGGAGTGCCTGGTGCTCTTCCTTCCTTGTCGTCTTACTGTCCTAATAAACAGGGGTGGTGAGCCAGCAAGAGAGACTGTCCACGAGAAATACTTCATACTTTATAACCAAAAAGTACCTGTAGGTAGGTGCAGTAATTCTTCTCTCATGCATTTGTTGAAGTGCAGAAAAATTCTGTTCCCTTCTTGCTCTTCGGTACAAGACAAAGGTCAGCAAGCTGGGAAGTTAGACCAGGGAATAGGACTGCTTCTTCAGCACCAAGACAGACAAGCTTGTAAAACAACTCCGACAGACTTCCATTCTACTGTTTATCTTCCCTTAGCAAAGGTCAAATTTATGGCACTTGTTGGCCTGTTTTTTCCTGACCCCTAAAATTTTTTTAGAAAATGAATTGAAAATCTCTTAAAACAAAAACTTTACTAGAGTTCTGGAGACAAAAAAGAAGTGTTTAAAATTCTTACCAACTTCCATTAGAGACCTGCTGAGTGCACCAGAGTTACTCACTTTTATTCAGACTTTCAGGGGTTAGTTCGGTTGATTTCTGTTCAGTGCTCTGTGATACCTGTTTAAAAAAAAATATTTTTTTGAGTTAACCTTTTTTAAAATGAAAGGACTTTTATGGAGTTTAGACCTGTGAGGGGGGTTTGGGGTTTTTATTTTGGTGGGTTTTTTTGGTTTGTTGGTTTTTTTTTTTTTTTAAAGTTTTGCTTTTTCCCCATTCCTTAAACAAGGTCCACTCAAATTCCGAACAGCTCTTGAAGTCTGCTCAGGCATGTGGAAGGCAACAAGCAAAATGCTGAGCTGCTTGAGCATTCAGAAGAGCTAAATCTGAGGGGATTTCTTTTTTTTTTTTTTTTTTTTTTTCTTTTCTCTCCCATGGTGGTGGATAGGATGCAGTGATGCTGTATTATACAGGTGTCTCTCACTTCCTAGGGAAAAGAAATGCCACCTTCTAGACCATGAATTCCTTCTGATTTGGATGTGAATGCCTCTGCACAGCAAAGCAGTGGTCCTTCATTGCCATCTATTTAAGCTGGGGCAAACTGAAAAAAATCATGCTTGAAATTTAATTTCATTATCAATGGTCTTGGTAACACATTTGGAAAAAATGTTTCTTGTCAAACTTCTACCTGAAGGAGCACCAGTAAGGTTTAGAAGTAGATGCACAGGAATCCATGTGACACAAAGTCTGGTTTTGAAGGTGCTAGAGGTCAAAAGTGAATAGTCACATCAATATTGAAGAAGGGAGGAAAACCTTGCACTTAACCATTGTTTTTATTCCCTTTGTCAAGCAGTCAAAAAAGCAATAACTAATATGAGAACCCAACTTTTCCTCTCTTTATTTTAGATTTGGGAAAATTCCCTGCCAAAAAAAAATATCGTGGAAAATTCACTAGTGTTTGTGTGAGTAAAAGGTTCCAACCTTTTATTATTAATTTGTAAGAATTATTTCATTCAGTTTTGTCCAAAAGAGTCAGAAGTACCTTGCACAGAAATGTGCAGCATTTTAATGAAAGGGGTCAGAATCACTTTAGTTTGAACTTTATCTGGTCTGGTTGCAGGTTTTATTGCATTTAGTATCTTTAAAAAAAAAAAAAAAAGAATCAAAATACCTGACTTCACATCAAAAACAACTGCTTGTGGCTAAATAAAATCGGTTTCAGCTCTGGTGGCACCAAAAATTCATCAGCTGTTGAATTGGACCTGAGCCATCTTTTCAAACATTCTGTGATCTTGCAGCGATGGATGATGATAGATATCTGGATTAGGGAACAGCATGTGATGGCAAATTCGTAGTATTTGCTCTGATGTAAAAAGAAAACAAATTATTTCCTAAAATCAAAATAATTCAAAATTCTTGGTATCATGCAGCCATGCCACTTGCAAAGTGAGCATTTCCCTGCCTCTCAAAGCTTGCTGTATCCTTGATCTGCTGTCTTCCTGCTGTTAATTGATTGCAACTCTACGTGTCTGGTCAGGGCTAAAAGTTGTTCTCGATACGGATCTCATACAACATATACTGTGCACGCTTGTGTGTATAGATATGTTTATACTGTATGCATGTACATACGTATGCATATTTGTGTGCTGGCCCTAAAATCACTCATGTTATAAAGCATCAGCCTTGAAGGCATATTCATCAAAATATTATGTAGACCTTTCATTTTTGCCTGTTCCCTCAAAATGAGAGACTTTTTATGCAGTCTTATGTGGCAAATAGCCAAAATCTCTGATTTTTATTGTCACTCTTGCTGACTTTTATTATCACTCGCTCTTGGTGTGTGTATAAACACATATGTGTATGTATATACATATTTGTGTATTTATACGCACAAGTATGTTTTTGTTGTACAGGTAATAAAGATGGGGGAAGGTTTTTGTGTTTTCTTAATAGGTGAAGAAATCTTGAAGACCAGAAATTGCAACTTACTGAATTTTAAATTAAAAAAAAAAAAAAAAAAAAAAAAATTAAAATTGTCCAGCTGTGGAAGATGGATCCTCATTTTTGCAGCCCCTTTGAATCACAAGTTCATCTTTAAATGCACTGGGGTTTTTTGTTGTTTTTTTTTTTTTGTTTTTGGTTGTTTTTTTTTTTTGAAGAGCTAACTAACCCTGGCTGTCTCCAGTCTGACAGTATTCAAATGGACTTGCTTCCTCCATTAGTTGTAAGATGTTTAAAAGCACATCCTATGTTTGAATTGTGGATGAGAGGTTCCCTTGGCAATGTGAGGAGGAAAATTCTTTCTACCCCTTTATTATTAATTCACGGATTCAGTGTTGGTTCGGCCTACAGGAGAAGTTAACTGGAAGTCTTTGAAGATCAATATCTTTGCTGAAGTTGTCCAGGTATGTGAACTCAAAGATCCATGGTGATTGGAAAATAATGTTTAATATGTCAGTGTATTTTATAGAAATTATTAGTACCCACAGTTATTCATTGGCTGATAACTTTTTTTAAGTGGTGACTCTTGTGGGGCTTACAGCTGCATGCAGTAGTTTTTTCTATGCTCCAAGGCATGTAACTGTTACTGAGGACACAGAAGAGAAGGCTTGCTGACGAAACCCATGGAGTTTTACAGAAGTTTGACTTAGTATTGAGAGAGTTTTTGTGGCCAGCTGATTTCAAGACGTTGCCCCCCTCAAGACTAATTTGATTAACAGAAAACGGCTGTAAAAATGCTTATTACGTAAATATTTTTCACTTATACCTTTCTTTAGGGTTACTTTTAAAAAGAAGATTTCACTGATCAAGCCAGTAGAAGACTTTCAGTCCAAGAAAGAGCGAAGCCAGCTCTTGCCAAGAGTAGAAGAAGTCCCTGTTGAGTGAACCCTCAGAACCTGAGCTTGTTCCAAGAATTTGTCCATTATGTCTAACCAAGGAGATGACTGCTACTTCTATTTCTATTCCACATGTAACAAGGTATGTTTGGGTTTCTTTTGCTTTGGGGTTGGTTTTTTTTTTCCTTTTTAATTTTTAAGAGAGGAGGGGGAAGAGTGGGAGGAGACATACAGATTCCTGGTAACTTAATAAGTTACCAGAACAGTTATCAGAATAAGATTCTGTTTTATTTTCCATTTTCTTGATTTCCTTTTGGTTACAGGGAGACAGCTGTTCCTTCCGCCACTGTGAAGCTGCTCTGGGGAATGAAACAGTCTGCACGCTCTGGCAGGAGGGTCGCTGTTTCAGGAATATCTGCAGATTCAGACACATGGAAATCGACGTGAGTGTTTGCCTAAAGATGTGTTCTCAAACTAAATCGCTGAAAGCATTTTTCATTGCTGCAGGTGGACTGAATGTGCTTTTCCGTGATAGATTTACTTGCTATAAAATGA
Organism: Gorsachius goisagi; assembly: GCA_018403395.1. Classification (NCBI taxonomy): domain Eukaryota; kingdom Metazoa; phylum Chordata; class Aves; order Pelecaniformes; family Ardeidae; genus Gorsachius; species Gorsachius goisagi. The sequence continues at coordinate 59,309 of BOSO01014024.1, read as the reverse complement.
TACTGGTTTCTGTTACTGGCAGTGGGGTGGGAGGAAGTTGAGGGAAGAAAAATCAATGTCTTGGGTATATCTCAGCAAGAAATTTTTGTATTAGGTGCTGACAGACTGCTTAAATGTGCTGGAGCAAGGTGGTAGTAAACAGCCCGCACCAGCCTCCTGAGGCGGGGGCTTGGTGCTGGCCTGTCTGGTCATAATCATGGAATCATTTGGTTGGAAAAGACCTTGAAAATCATTGAGTCCAACTGTACCTGTCCACTACTAAACCATGTCTCTAAGCACCTCATCTGCCCATCTTTTAAATACCTCCAGGGATGGGGTCTCAACCCCTTCCCTGGGCAGCCCGTTCCAGGGCCTGATAACCCTTTAAGGGGAAGAAATTTTTCCTAGTGTCCAACCTAAACCTGCCCTGGTGCAACTTGAGGCCATAATGGTCTCTTCTGTCCTGGGTTTCTTCAGATAACCTTGTTCTAACCTCTTGGGGTAGTACAGGGTGGGGAGAGAAAAGATGGGACGGAACTAAAGCTCTGAAAGCTAAGTTCGGATAAATTTAACCTAGGCAATTTAAAACATTTTTCCCTCTGAATAACCCCAAGTAATAACCCCCCCAAACTGATTTGTGAGAGTGCCTGTCTTCTCAAACTGAATGATAGGAAAGCCAGATAATATGTAGCTGTTAACAGCTTACGCAAACTTCATATATATGCCCTGAAATACTTTATTTTAGTGATAAATTGACCTTTGGAATGATATTTCAGCACTGCACTGCAATGGTCCTATCTCTGGCAGGATGTGAAACTATATCTCTTTGCAAATCTAAGGTGAGTGTTACTGTGAGCTTTTATTTCTTTCTGTCTTCAGAAAAAACGCAGCGAGATTCCTTGCTACTGGGAGAATCAGCCAGTAGGCTGTCAAAAATCCAACTGTGCTTTTCATCACACAAAAGGACGTTATGTTGATGGACTCTTCTTACCACCAAGCAAAAGTGAGTTTCTTAGGTCCTTTTGCTTTAAGTAGTAAAGAATTAATTTTGAATATTACTTACGAGTGGGTACAATACCGTAGAAGACATCAAGTAACTGTTCATTTATGAGTGCAGGGAGAAGTCTGCAGTCATGGGTTCTCAGCTAAATGGAGTGTAATTATGGTATTTAATTTTTTCTTTTGTGCTCAGCTTCTCTTGCTTTGTGTGATTGGTGCCTTTCGGGTTGCTTTCCCCTCATTTAATCCTTTCTCAGTGGTAGGATGGTGAGATTCATGTGTGAAGGGAAGCTGTTGTTCATACTGTAACTAGGGGTGGGGAATGGGAGACTCTAAAATCAGTAGCCAGGTGGGTTATATACCTTATCTACCATATCTACACACTGAGTGCAGCATTGGGGTTGAAGTTTAAAATGGCCAAATCACAGATGATCCTCCTCTTCCTCTAGCTACCCTTCCAAGTCCGCCTGAGTCTGCGGAAGACGATGTGAAAATGGCTCAGATGTCACTGCAGCAAAACAAACTTTCTGTCCAGTCAAATCCCTCTCCCCAGCTGAGGGGGGTGATGAAAGTGGAAAATTCTGAAAATGTCCCAAGTCCTACACATCCTCCAGTTGTAATCAATGCTGCAGATGATGATGAAGACGACGATGGTGAGCATTTTTTTTACTTCTTGAAGGCATTTCTACTGTAAGTGGCTGTATAAATCACAGAATACCTGAACTGTGTACTGTTTCATGTTACAGACAAGAATCTGGGGCCCTAAATATTTTTTTCCCAGTATAATTCTTAGTTATGAGTTCAAGTCAATACAGCTGTTTAAAAAAATCCTTCTATAAACACTTGTGCTTGTAGTTAAAAATACAAACAGAATATGAAACATGGACTGAAATGTCATTGTATGAGCTACATAAACATGAAGAATCTTGTCTAATCCCTCCTGCATGACTGAATAGGTTTATTTTTGCCTTTCAGACCAACTTTCTGAAGAAGGAGATGAAACTAAAACACCTGTCCAGCAACCAACTACAGAAGCCCATAATGGATTGCGGATGATTTCCACCAGGAAATCCAATGCTAATGCAAAACAAGGTATTCTAACAGCTGTAGTAGGATGGATGGGAAGGGGAATTTGACAATTAATACAATAGAACACAGGGTACCTGGGTGGAGTCAGCTGTTTCCGTGAGCTCATTCTTGTCTTAATACAGTCACATGTCCCTTTCATCAGACAGGTAAACTCCTCTTGGTTTGCTTTTGTAGAATAAAAAAGAGCCAAGGAGTGGAGTTTAAATGCCTGCAAATGTGTCTTTTCAAGCATTGTGGAAAGCCATGTCTAATGATAGAGGAATCTAATATTGTGTAGATGGATTCAAATGCTTAAATCTATAGGTTTTACCCTGAAGGGTGGGAGGAGGAGTGAAGAAAGGTGCCAGTTGCTTACCAGAACACCATCCGTTTTATGGCTTTCTTTTTACTTGTGGGGAATGTTGGCAGGATTTATTTGAAATGCTTTGGAGAGGTTCTGAGCTATAAGAAGCTTGAGCATCTGAGCTCTTCAGTTGTCTGCCTTGAAGCCTCAGTTTCATTAACTGTTTTGTGTTTTCAGATGACAATTTAAATTTTGGAATAAAAACACTTGAAGAAATCAAATTGAAGAAACTAAAGGAAAAAACAAAAAAGCAAGGTGATGAGTTAATATCCCCTGCTTTCCTATCCTTCTGCCTTCTGTTCACCTTCATCTTTTTTTTTTTTTTCTCCCCTCTGATAATACCTGGATAGCTGGCTATGCATCAGTGAATACAATTATTTGCAAAAGAAAGGAAATTTTTTTGTGCTGTTGGGTTCAGACTGGGAAATGATTGCAGCTGAGAGCTGCTTGAGGGACTCACTTACGTGTTTAGCTGGGGGCCTTGAGCTACTTTGGCATGCAACCTGTTTTCTTAAACTCAAACAGCTGGTATTCTAGATTGAAATTCCAAGGGCAAATTAGAGGGAATCTGCTCATCTCTCTTATTTACATGCACTGGTCATTGTATGTTTGACAGTAATGAATAACTAATGGGTTTGGACTTCATGATAGTTCCTCTGTTCTGCTTGGTTGGGTTTTTTTCCTAAATATCCTTATGTTTTGCTTACTCTGATCAGAAGGTCCTTCAGGAGTTTCTGTTCATCCGCTCCAATCTCGGACTATACCTGTGCCAGAAAAGGAAAACGTACGGACAGTTGTGAGAACCGTGACTCTGTCTACAAAGCAAGGTAATAGTGAATACTGTTGTTTCCACTTCATGGCTCCTAAACCGAAAGGTTAAGTACTAATTAAGATAATTCAGGCATGTGAGTCTGCTGGTGCTGCCTCTTCAAATAAAAAACATGCTTTTATGCTGAAAATCCCTGGTTGTATTGGAAAGATACGGCATTTGTAGGTGCTCAGTTTGTTGTATTGCAATAAAAGATCAAGAAGTGGGTTTTTTATCAGCCTGACATCAAGCCATAGGTAATCATATATTACCACCATCCTACAGACTCTGAAATGTGTGTAATTTCACTTTCATCTTCCTGAAGTTGAGTGAGATTTGTGAATGAGCTGATGTGTTGACAGTGTGTGACAGAATTAGTGTTTGGGTTAAGTGCAGTAGCAGCAGAGAGAGGGGCGAATGTCAAAATGAGCGTCAGGATGCAAATAAGGTGATAACTGAAAAACGGGGAGTAATGAAAGGGCAGACCGATAGAAGAGGGTGTTGTACAAGAAGCCAGTTGTTGAAGCGTTGAAGAGGCCGACAGTGGCAGTTTGCAGACAGTAGTGCGATATGAGTGTATAAATGGTGGAGTTTGGATCTGCACAAATTTCTTTTAAAGGCAAAAAATGTGAAGAACTACTCATAGTCATTTATTTATGTGGTTTGGCTACCAAAATAGTGTCTTTTTTGGAGACATGGGCTAGAAAGACAGTGCTTTTACTGTGTACTGGTTTCTGTGCACTAAAGAGATTGATCTTTGTTTTTAGGGGAAGAGCCTGTGATTCAACTGAATCTTGCCGAGAGACTGGGGAAACGGAGAACCTCCATGAGTAAGAGCTTTTTGTGAGCTGTTGTTTGGGTGCCCTCATCTAAACATTACTATATTTAAGGGTATTTTTGCTGTATGAGGGAGGAAAATACATTTTGGCAGAGATCTGCGTTGACTGCTGAAGTGGCAAATTTTGTTAGCAACTGAAAGGCAAATATAGGAAAATATACCTGGAAGAATTGAAGTTTGTGGCTGACTGTTCTAAAATTCTCCTCCAGAGAAATGTTCTTAAAGTATTTCTTGTCTTTTCTCTTTCTGAAGCTGGTAAAAGTGTCCTTCCACTAAAGCGCAACCTTGCCGAAAGGCTGGGGAAGAAGATAGAGATTCTGGAGAATGCTGACAAAGCACCAAAGAGAGGTACGGCTGCTAAACAGGCATCTGGATTTGATGCACAGATGTTCTATTTAGGTTTTCTGTTTGTCCTTTCTTCTAATGATTCTTTTTGCGTGTTAGTTGAGGGCTCAAGGTAACTTTGAATCCCAGCAATGTGATCTCCTCTCTCGTTTCAAAATGTGTGCACAAAGTTGAGATTTATGCAGTCTCCCTAACTTTTTCTGTTCTGTCTTGTAGTTCAAGTCCCCAAGTCTCTGAAGGAGAGGCTAGTATTGCCCTCTGAAAAGACTGGTACAGAGACAGGTAATAACTGGATATTAAATATGCCTTCCCTTTGTTTTTTTCTTCCCCCATGAACTTCCATGCAGCCCTAAAAGTTATTTTTAAAAAACTGCCTGATTCCTCTTGCTCAACTGCTGAAGCTATCCTGATGGCCACTGTCGGGATTCTGGCTCTAGGTGTGTGTGTGTGTTTTCCACTTGTGCCTCATCAAGGTTTCACGCTCCTGCTGTGAACCGTCAGAAGCTGCAGTATGCTTGCGCACCAATAGAATAGAACTGCTGCCAGGAGCAGGGGTTTGAGATGCTAATGGAGAGAGACAGTCTGAGAAAGTAACAAAATAAAATAGATGAATGTTCTTTGTGTCACAGCGCTCTCTGGATAGTGCTGGTTTTCAGTGGCTTGAAGGAGGAGGAGAATATTATGCAGAATAACGCTGTCCAAAAATGCATTCTTGGGAACACTCAAACATAGTTTTCCTTTTCCTTAGTACTGTGACACATTTTGGAGACTTTAAATATTGTTGGACTCTCTTTAAATATTGGTGCTTCTCTTTTTTTTTTTTTTTTTTTTTAATGACAACAGAGAAGGCTGCTAAGCCAACAGGAGAGATCCATGTGAAAACACTGGAGGAAATTCGTCTTGAGAGAGCTAATCAGAGACGAGGAGAACCTCAAGGAAAACCCCAGACTGAAGGACATTGTAAACCAGAAGATTCCAGCTTGGGGGCAAGACCTTCCCCTGCAGTTCGCATCAAAACTTTCTCAGGAGCCCTGGCTGAAAAAAAACACAAGCGATTGGAAGAAGAGAAGCAAAAACCAGAAGAGTTTCCTACCAAGACAAAAGTTGAGAGTGAGCCCAAGAAGCAGACCATACTCGCTCCATCTGCACCCAGCAAAGTGCAGCTGGCAGAGCCAGCAGGTAAAGCCAAGCCAGCAGGAGAAGTGCGTATTAAAACCTTGGAAGAAATCAAGCAGGAGAAAGCTCTGCGGATGCAGCAGAGTGGAGAAAATGTGCCGACTCCACCAGCACAACCTGAACCTGCCCCGACAGGGAGGAGACTGTTACGGATCACAAAGCTAATAGGTAATAAGATGATCTGGTACCTGCCCTGGCGAAGTGCTCCCTGTCAAGCAAATTCAGTTTGCTCGGGATTCACTTTGCTTTTTCCTTCTATGTATACTAGAGGATAAAAGAGTTTAAAGCTACAAAGTCAGAAGGCAAGAAAGTGCCAGAATATGCAACCGTATTATTTTCCATAAATTACAAGGTAGTTCTCTGTATGTGCCACTGGAAAATTCATTCATTGAGGAACTGTGTAGTCTGATTTATCCCTTCTGTTTTTTCTACCATCTGCTTGTGGAATGGGATCTTCCCTGTGTTAAATACAAGTTTACCTTCTTTGTTGGCATATGTGTTGTTTAACTTAGTTACTGATGTGTGTGTAGATATGTGTTTGCGAAGCAAGTATCAGCTTCTTAATGTGAGGGCCAGTTTTTGTCAAAAATTACAGACCATTAAAGATCTCATCATTCAGATTATATAAGCCGTGTAAAAAGAGTGTGATTGAGGGAAAGAGAGCTCACATTCTGCATGGATTGCTTACTGTAGCCTTTCCCTCTGTCCCCCTGTTAGACATGAGGAAATAAACACGACAGGGAAACAGTAACCAGGTTTACTTACTTCTGCTGTTGACAAAATGATTTTTTTTGCTTGTTTGTTTTAAAGCACCTGGAAGAGAAGAAAAGAAGGTAGTGGAATTGAGCAAGCCTTCTCCCAAAGCTGTCTCTGCACCTGCAGAGGTGAGTCCTTTGTGAAGACATACATATATTCATACAATTTTGGATAGATTTTGTTATGTTGTGTTTGTAACTCGACACATGCTCCCAGCTTGAGTGTGTTCCTACCTTCCTGCATTTGGTAAGCGCTGTGGTGAAGTCATAAGGCTTGTCGCTTTCAATAGCGTTTCCAGCCAGCGTTGTAATCCTCAAGCTTTGAATTAATCTGATTATACCTGACAGTGAATAAGAAACCCTATTAGCACCAGATAAAATCTGCGAGGTTAAATGTGGAGGGAATGCTTTTGTTCTCGCTGACTTTATCTGTCAGACTTGAAGTGTATCTTAAAATCCTGAGGTAAGTATTTTAACAGAAAACGCTAGAGCTTTGTATTGGAGGAAATCTGTCTGCCGGTGACTGCTGTATTGGGGCACTTGTATGACTTTCTGTTGCTTAAAAGGAGCTTAATAGATTACAGCTAGAGTCTTCTGCTCTGTTAAAAATCTTAGCTTGCTGTGTTGGGAATTGCAGGCTTTTGAAACAGTATTTCCATAGCAAAGAATGGATATTGCTACAGGCACCATTTTATAGAAAAAATGTCAGATCTGAATGGTATTAACATGCTCTGTTCCATATGGAGCCATTTTGGAGGGGTTGCCTCAGACTTTCTTAATGAAATGCCATAGATTTTTGTCCTATTTTGTCCTTTTCTTTCTTTCTAGCCCTCTGATCAGAGTGCAACTAATTCTAAAGTTCAAGTGAAGAGCCTTGAAGAGATAATGAGGGAGAAGCGGCAACTGAAACAACGCCAAGAAGAGAAGCTTCAGAAGGAAGCAGCTGCTGTGCCATCTCCTGTTGAAAAAGCAATCAAGGATAAAACTCCAGCATCAGGGAGTCTTGAATCCACCGTGGTTTCAGGGTCAGCTTATCAACTTGCGAAGAGGATATTGGTGAAATCTCCAGAAGATGGGGTTGAAAGCCCAGGAAAGGATGCTGCTGTATCACCAGGGAAACAGGCAGCTCAACTTGTGGAACGGAAACCTAAATGTAGGTATTGGCCATATGCTAAGGAGTTACTTCAGGTCATGTTTTGAAAGAGTGGCAGAAGATGACAATTTTCATGTTGTAACTCTGGCTCCTTTTTGTAGCTTCTTTGCTCCTTTTTATGGCTTGTTGGCCTATAGGAAAGATGGGGACAGTCTTTTTAGCAGGGCCGGTTGTGACAGGAGAAGGGGTGATGGTTTTAAACTAAACCAGGGTAGGTTTAGACTAGATATAAGGAAGAAATTCTTTATAATGAGGGTGGTGAAATGTCGGAAGGGGTTGCCCAGGGAGGTGGTGGAGGCCCCCATCCCTGGGAACACTCAAGGCCAGGTTGGACGGAGCTGTGAGCAACCTGATGTGGTTCAAGGTGTCCCTGCTCCTGCAGGGGGGTTGGGCTGGGTGACCTCTAGGGGTCCCTGCCAACCCAAAACATTCTATGGTTTCTATGACTCTGTGATTCTAAACAGAGTTTACTATGTGGAAATGCTGCTGAGAATCTGGGAAATGGCAGTGTAATTGTGTTGGCCAAGTACATTTAACTGGAAGGTTTGTGGGACTGTTAAGAGAACCTGTTGGGGTTGGTTGGTTGGTTTGTTTTCCTGAGGCAGAGCAAGACTCTGACTTCTCTCTTCCTTTTACTCTAGCCAAATCTAAGGTGTGCCTGAAGCCTTTGGATGGGAAAGCCCCTTCCCCCACAAAGCAGACGCTGAAACGTAAGGCAGCTGAGAGTCATCCCTCTGCTATGGCGGCTGTGAAACCATTGAATACTGCTGGTGGTGACATGAAGGAGCCTTCAGCTAAAAAAGCGGCTGTGGTAAGGACAGTGGCTGAGGCAGTAGTGGGTCCCTAATAAAATTTGTGCCCAGGTTTTACCCTCCTCTTGGAGAAAAGATGGAAAACTGAAATGTTCTACAGATCTCTGTTCCCTTTTACATCCAGAGTGGTCTACAGGATGTTCGTAGTACCTTTTTGCTTATTAGATGACTGGCACTGTTTACATAATACTCTGCTATGGCTTCTCTGTGGCATAGAAGGGTTTTGTCCATTAATGCTATATTCTTAAAAAAGACAGAAGGTCATTAGTAAACTTCAGGTGGATACTAACTTTTCTTCAGGAGTGCCCTGGTTCTGTATCTTGGCTAAGGCTCAGCAATTCCAGAGGAGAAGCAGTGGAGGAAGAATCTACTAAGACGTCTTCTACCTGTGTGTCATAAACACTGTCTTGCTTCTTCCTAGGCCGTTGTTCCTGCTTTGCTGGAGGACAGCCTGGTCTCCATACCTGGAAGAGAAAAACCCAAAACCAGGTAACAAACACAACTTGTTCTTTTTCTTGATCCACGTGTCTTTCACATGAAACAAGATTTTTTTCCACATGTGGAAAAATGTAGTTTTGAGATAATTAATGCCAAAATCCAGCAAAGTAACAAGTCATCTGAAATAATTTGCTAGCAGGAATGCTTATTTAGGTTCATTTCTTAAAGTGCTGCAAGTTGGTACAGCTTTTCAGTGACTTCTTGGGTTTTCTGAATGCCTGCAGAGGTTGACTTCTTAACCTTTTTACAGTCAAACTAGTAAAGGTGGCAAAGTGTCTCTGGCTACAAAATTTGAACCTCCTTTGCCAGACCCCAGCTGCTCTGTCTCCACGGATAAATCCCCAAACTGAAAAATATACCTGCAGATACACTGGACTCAAAAAGTAGCCCCGGGTTAATTGAATAACAATCCCTGTGTAAGGTTGAGATGTAGGAGGGGTTAACTGCAGTTTTAAGAGCCAGTTTGCAGAAAACATCTCTCTGGTCAAGGGATGTCATACACTGATTTGTTCTTTCTTGTTCTTCCAAGTCCTGAACTGCATATTGGAAGCCAGGCAGACTCCGTGCCGCAGTTGGAGGTCTCAAGCTCAACTTCAACTTCTTCACAAGTAGCGGTAAAGACGCGCCGGTTGAGCTCCACAGGGGCTGGGAAAGCTCCCTTATCTGTAGAAGATGACTTTGAGAAGCTTATTTGGGAAATCTCAGGAGGCAAACTGGAAGCAGAAATTGACCTGGACCCAGGGAAGGATGAGGATGATCTTCTCCTGGAACTTTCTGAAATGATTGACAGCTGAACTGCACAGTCCTAAGGTTCAAGAAAAAAAAAATAAAATTAAAACTCTATATTTTGTGGGATACCTGGAGGTGATCCTTTTTCTAGCTGAGGCTTTGCAAGGAGTCTTAAAGCACAGTTGAACTGGTAGAAAGAAATTGGCAGTATCTGCACTCAGTTGTCCTAAATTTCCCTGCTGGTCAGAGTCAAGGTCCTGTGCATCCATTCTGTAACTATTGGTGGCTACCTTCGACATTAAGAGGACAAAGCACTTGTTTATTTCGGGACAGAGACAAGCCCATCTACAAACTGTGGTGGTTGTGAACTGATCTACTGATTCAGTGATGCTCTGAAGGCTTAAACTTAAAGCTTCTTCCTTCTTCCCCCCCTTGGCAAAACTCGACGTTCAGTGCATTTCAAAGCTTTGGTATTCTGATTTCTTGGACAATTGAGATCTAAAGCCTGGAGTTACTATGTCAACTCTTGAGTTTTATTTATGTACGCTATCATTTTGATGTTAATCTTTTAGGGTAACTTAATGAAAATGTCGGGGTGGGAGGGAGCAGAACAATGACTCTAGTATTTCGGACCAAACATGCTGCCAAGGGTGGTGGTTGGGGTCAGTCCATCCAGCCTTACTTTGAATTATCAGGGATGATACAATATCAGTGTGAAAAGCAGCAGCTCTGCAGTACAGCTAGAATAACCCCCTCCCCTTCTGCTGTACTGTACTGGAGCCTGGGGGGGTTTGGTGCTTTTTGCTGATGTCACTAGGATTTTGGGGTGGGTAGACAGGATTCCTCTCGTAGGCTGCAGTAAATTGGTAAAACTAGGACTTGGTTTAAGTGCCTCTCGGTTCCAGGAATCACTCCCCCGAGCTGCCGGCTCCTCTTCTGCTGGGAAGCGTCGGCCGCTCACACTCGAGCTTTGTCAGCTTTGTCTGGAACCTGGTACTGCTGCAGGACCAACCGTGCTCTCCTTTCTGGGCATGCCCGAGGGATCCTCCCTTGGGTCTCCCCTGCACCCCTGCCCACCACTGAGGCTCCATCTCTGCGTAGAAGCGGGCGCTGGAGGCAGGACTGGAGGTTACTGGTCTGCCTCGCGTGCCTACGTGCAGTCTGAATTTGTGACCCTGCAAAAATAGCTGAGACTGGGGTGTATTGTGTACCCTGCCACCAGTGATCCTTTTCCCTAGCAGATATATTTTGAATTATTTTTCTTAAAATTTTGAAGAACTTTAGTCTCTTCCTGCTATGGTTTGTGAAGCTGTGGGGGCCCTCAGGCATTTGCTGCTGGCAGAGGAAAAATCAGTTGTTTGCATTGATTGTACATACTTTCTCTTTGGAAGAAAACACTTGTGTGCTTTGATAATCCACTGTGATGTCTTAGTTCCTAGAGGAAAGGTTTGAAACCAAAATTTAGAAAACTGCTGTTGCGGCTCCAGCAGGGTCACCCAGCCCCGCGCTGCCAACCCTTTATCCTGCTGAAGGACTCGGAGTGACTGTGGGAGAGAGGAAGAGCATGGAGAGCCCGCCGAGGAAGGCTCCCCGCTCTCGCCTTCCCCTCTCCGCCTTCGCTGCCCCTGGCCTGGGCTCTGCCCGCGGAGATGGGATTTGCTGTGCGCCGTGGTTTCTGTAAATATTTTATTCTTCCATTTTATATTTGTATTCTATTTAAGGCATTGTATTAAACGTAGTCCGGCCTCCTCCGCCTTCACCGGTAGCTGAACTGTTCCACACCGCAGCAGTTAACTGTTTTTAAATAAACCTGGCCTAGGAATGGTGTCGGTGTGTGTCTAGGGCGGGGGGGGGCAGTAGAGACGACGGTCCTCCAGCCTCCTAGAGCGGCCGCCTCCGCCAGTATCCCACAGTGCCTTGCGCGCTCCCGCCGTGCTTAGCGGCTTCCGGCGGCGGGAGCGCGTGCCGGGCGGCGGCGGAGGTAGCGGTAGCAGCAGCCATGGCGTACCGCGGGCAAGGCCAGAAGGTGCAGAAGGTGATGGTGCAGCCCATCGTATCCTTCCTGTGGCGGGGCGGCCTCGTCTCGGAGCCGCGGGAAGGGCGGGTGGACGGGCGGGGTGCGGGGGAAGCGGGCGGGAAGGAGCTGCCGCGCTGGCCGGTGAGGCGCCGAAGGGCCCCCGGGGCCGCGTCGCCGAGGACTTGTTGCCGTGCTGCGTCCTTAACGCTCCTCTCCAGAACCTCATCTTCCGCTACCTGCAGAACGTGAGTACCGGGGCCCGGCGGGGCGGGCGGGGTGGCCCCCTTTGTGAGAGAAAGGGCCCGGTGCTGCTTGAGCAGGGGCCACACCGGATCGGTATGTCAGAGCTATTCATCCGGTTTTCGAAGCCGGTTTCCATTGAACTGAAGAACCTGCGGTCGTTCAGATACGTGAGAAGAACGGCTGGTTCGAGCCCAGCGATCCCCGGAGGAATTGCCTCTGTAACGGGCGTTTGATCTTGCGATCCCCTGCGCAGGGATCGTTTTCCTCCGACAGTGTTAAAACCTGTGCTGTTACACGTTCCTTAGCGAGCACGTAAAGTATTTACAAAACGGCATCGTACCTTCTAAATCCCTGAGGATGTAACTGAAACCACCTGGGAGGGTTGCTGCTCGGAGTGCTGCAGCGCTCTGGGGGCTATGGGATTGCTTGATGCAAAGGAGAAGCCAAAATTGCTTGGAGTGTTTATGTTTTGCTCTCCCCCTCTGTCATTTTTGCAGAGATCCAGGATCCAGGTGTGGCTCTATGAGCAAGTGAACATGCGGATAGAAGGCTGCATCATTGTGAGTATCAGGGTGCACCCTTCTTGTTCTGTTGATTGATTGGGGTTTTTTTTCAGATTTATAAGGCTCGCTCTTCCTGTCAAAAAAAAATGGGGGGGGAGGGGGAGAGTGGTGGAAATACTTCATGCCTCTCCAGTAACTAGTCTTAATTGTCCACCTGATGATAGTTTGTATCGTTGTTGATGAAGTTTAGACCGGGGGGCTTAGCTCACTGACTGCTTTTGTTGATTTTTAGGGCTTTGATGAATATATGAACTTGGTGCTGGACGACGCAGAGGAGATTCACTCCAAAACAAAATCAAGGAAGCAGCTGGGTACGTCAGTATGTCTGCGTAACGTGAGTGATGTCTGAAACCTGGTTGCATGAGCCTTCCGAATAGCAACTCTTTAAAAAAAAAAAAGAACCACAGAAAGTTCTGTGTTTTTAAAAATAACACAGAGTGCAAAACATGTGAAGGGCATTGTACTTCAAGTACAGCGAGCGCAGTTTGATGTACACTGCCTAGATTTTGGTTCCTGCCATTTCTGGAGCTGGTGTTTTTGTTGAATGTATAGGAGAAATCAGCCTCTGACTGAGACTGGTTTTTGCTTCTCAAACGTGTAACAACGTATGGACTGCACTGCACTTTTTCTGCAGCCAGGGTGGCTGGAGGGCTCCAATCAAATTCCTCTCTGCTACGTCTCACGTAGGTGACCCCAAGCAATTCTGGCACTTGCTGTGCTGCCTCCGAGTGAGGCAGAGAACAACCTAAGGGGGTGGTGATAATATTCACCACCTGCTGCAGAGGACAAACAGCAATCTGTGCCAAGTGACCTGTTGGGGCTCTTAGTGGGGACAGAGTGCTGTTCACACACCGGGCACTGGAGTGGAGGTTGTGTCTGATACGCTGTAGGGTGAACTGTGAATGTGGGCCCCACGCAGCCACGCTTACAGCCCTGTGGCGTGGCCAGGTGGGAAGGGACTCTGCGTTGCTGGTCAAAACCTGGTCGGTTGTCCTGTGGGTGTCTTCTTGCCTTTGCCGTTGTTAAATGTGTTTTGAAAATATGAGGTTATCATTGAGAGTCTGGGATCTGTCTAATCCCGCGTTTCCTTTCTCTGTGTTGCAGGTCGGATCATGTTAAAGGGGGACAATATCACTCTCCTACAAAGTGTTTCTAACTAGGATTTGTTGTTCTTCACTTAGAACAACGGCTGCGGTGCTTTGGAGTGAATGGCGCACTAGTGGGAGCAGGACCAGCTGGCAGGGAGTTATGCGTAACTGGGGTCGCATGCAGAGTTGAAAACTGCGCGTTCCTTTGTGCGAATAATTTTTGGGGTTTTTGTAGTTTGAAACGATGCATGGTGTATTTCGCAAATAAACATTTTTCACGTTAACTGTAAATGTAAATCTACTTGCTTTCAGCCTCATGCCCTTCTGTGAGTAGAGAAGGGGGAGTAATGTATTCAAAGTCATTTTTGCCGTGGATCTGCGTAGTCTCTGATAAATACCTGCGCGTTCTGGAATGTTACATCTGCGTTGGGTGGACAAGCTGGGCTCGTTCAGGATACTGGAGCGATGTGCGTCCTTGAGCTTGCATGGTTCTAGGGGGGACTTGGGGCTGGGGTACAGTAATCCAGCATTTACAGACTTTATGGGGAGATGTGCTTGTAAAACAGCTTTTATCTGCAGGTCAGAGAAGCAGAGAGGGTAGTTGGGTTAAATCTCTATAATTTCTTGCGTCTTTGGGCAGAGTCTCTAGATTAAACCATGCCACTGTTAAGCAGGTCGGGATATCAGATGTGTCGGTTGGGGGTTTTGTTGTGTTGGTTTATTATTATGCATTTGAGGATCTGGCTGTTGTATTTAAGTTTCCACAAGAGAGCTGAGTCGCTTATCACATCAACAAAAGGTAAGTCCCCTAGGTGATGTGGGGCTGTCAGTCCCCTCTGCTGCTTTTCTGGTGTAAAGAAAGAGGAAAAAGAAAGGGTTTGGCTGTAATTGTAACTTGGAGACTAAGATTACCTGGATGGAGAGAAACGAGTCTTGATACACAGCTCACACTGGAAATCGTTTAATAAGCTTTCAGTATTTCAAGACTTAAATTTGTGTATCATCTTAAGCATGAAAACCAATACATTCAAGATGGAAGATTTCTTGCTTCAAAGGATAGAAATACACGAGTCTCCTGGCAGAGATCGTCCAGCATGCTTCTCCTGTCCCAACGAGCTGTACCTCGGGAGTATCGTAGCGGACATTCATGGTCAGAAGCCTTTGAGACACAGCGTGAGGTACTGTGGTGGCTCAGGCAGCTCCAGCTGTGCAGCCTGCTAACCGAGTCGGGAGTTTGTATTTGTGTTCACAAGCTGCAAAGTCCTGTCCACACAGAGTAAACAGAAATAACCTCCCGGCATCATTTCGCAATGGAAGTCGTCACCAGAAGCTGGCGCACACGGAATAAAACAGCATTTTAAGTGCTCACCTCCGTCTGCTTTCTGCTTTACCCTTGGCGTACCAAGCGAGGCTTTCGGGGAAGGTGGGGATGCGTTGTCTCAGTCAACAATTCAGGTGTTGCAGTAAGGGGTATTTGTGACACAGTGCTGTAAAATTTACCTGCCTGCATCTCTTCATTGTTGCTGACAGATGATGGCCTCTCTTCAAAGTGATTTTGAAGTAACTTTGAAGTAATCATTTCCCTTTCCAAGTGTTTGTAACTTTTTACTAACAGTGTGTGTTTAGAAAGAGGTTATTGAATGGGATCTGTTGCATCACATCACTTGGCTCCAGTTTATCCAGGGCCACTGAAATAAAACCAGCTTGGAGCCTACAAGGGTCTGTCCTCCTTCCGTTTTGCACGTGGCTGGCGAGCGGCTGCTCTTTGAGAAGACTTGGACATTAGGAGAAATAGCTTGTTCTTATCAGCAGTGCTGCTGCCAACTCCAAATTGTGCACTTCAAGACACCGTAATGCCTCCTAAAGCTCCTCTGCTCTTTGATATTATCAAATTAACGCAAATGAACGTCAATATTGGAGTAGGTTGATGATGGGAGGAAGGAAGTCCAGGCTAATCAGTTCTGAAGCATCTCATGATAAGGGACTGAAATAGGCAGTAATTGTGTGAGTGGGGGAGTTGCAGAAGAAAAGGAGAAGCTCCCCAGAAGGAAGCTGTGAAAACTGCAGAAAGCCTGCAGGAGCATCCGGGCGCGTGTGGATGTCCAGGAGGAAACACAGCCCCATTGTTTGAGGAGCGCCTGGCAGTGGAGCGTTGTGGTCCAAGAACAGAGCTTCTAGGCATTACCAACACATAGACAGGGCACAAAAACAATCCTGGCTTTGCCAAACTGGCTTCCCAAGAAGCACTTGTCTGTCCTCGTAAAAACCACAGGACTGACTCATCTAAATGCTCACTGAGTTTTGGTTTGGTTTTTTTTTTTTTTAACCCCAAATCCTTCTAGCTTCCTGAGTGTTTCCAAGCTGCAGGCAGCGAGAAGGTAACGTCTCATGAGCCACTTGAACCCTGCGGTGCCGGAATGAGACTCAAACTGGCTGCAAAAGTGTGGTAGACAGAAGGGGGTGCTGCGGGCTCGGCCAGCTGCCCCTGCCCCTCCAGCAAAGTGTCACAAGCCTCTGCAGGAACAGAGAGTTCCCCAGCATTCAAGCAGCTTTATTGGCTCCCAAACAACCTGGAAGAAAGCAAACTGGGCTGTCTGGTGCCAGGCTGCTCTCAAACGGTGCGGCGGCCGGACAAGGTGCCTGGATCTCCTGGGCACCAGCACCTTCTCCAGCTCATCTGCACCCTGGGGTGTCCTGCTCCAGAAGGGGATGAGGAGTAGAAGGTTTTGGCTGAGCAAGAGGTGGTGAGGAGGAGCAAGGTAGAGTGAACGTTTACATCTGGGCTTTGTGTTTAGAAAACTCCTGTCCTTCGCTTGGCTTTCTGCTGCCTTGAAGCCTGTTGTGTTTCCTTTTGCAAATGGTACTTTTCCATAACGTGCAAATTCCTTTCCCTCCAGTGCGGGGGTGGGTCGGGGGGGGGTGGTGCCTGTAAAGGCTCCTTTTGAAGAAGATGCCTTGAGGTGGCATTATTAGGAGTGCCCTAGCGTGCTGGATTATTGCAGTGGGATGTCATGTGGTGGTGCAAATACCATGCTGCGGCGTTCACACATCTCCAGGAAACAAAGTGCATATGGTGGGATTTGCCAGAGAAAGTTTTCTCACTGCTGCCAGCGCTCAGATACCTGTCACAGCCCAAAAATCGAGCTGCCTGCAGTGTTACGTACCATCTCACTGAACCCCAATGTCTGCTTTGTAGAAACAGAGCATGCTCTTACTTAAAAAGCCAGCGAGTGAGACCTGCTTTCTGCACGAACGATGGCACGGGATAGGTAAGGCAGAGCTCTCTGCCATGCGGTGTTTCAGTTTGTGGCCGTTGTGACAGGCGGATGAGAGCCCGCTCCGATCCAGGTGGGGCTCTGCAGTGTTTGATTTCTTTTCTTTCTTAAAAGCGTTAGCACCTTTAACAGCACTGGAAGGTCCTTTGAGTAAATATTTGTCCCTTTTCTCTGCCTGTGGCTTTGGGGTTCTGGGAAAAAGGCTGCTTTTTTTTTTTCCCTCTTGCACTTGGGAATTGCTTGCCAGCGCAGTCCTTCTGCGGGATGAGACTCTGTGCTTGGGAAAGAGCCCCCTGAGGAGGGAGGCAGAGTGGTCCTGCCTTTCCAAAGCAGAACAATTTCTCTGTGGCTCTTGGGTAGGACGCAATGATTTGTAGGATGATTTTACATGTGCTTGAATCTAAACCTCTGAGCCAGCCAGCTGCCTGCAGGTTGGTGCCCTTCCTGGCTCTTGAAAGGCATCATTGCACTTCTGCTCAGGCTTCGTGGGATGCGGTGGGTTCCGTCCTCAGGCAGGACACGGGTTGGTGTTGGCAGGAGCATCGTGGACAGGAGCAGACACCTTGTGTAGCCCGTGGCCGCTTGCCAAGCTTGGGCTACCTTCAGCATTTACTGTCTTTTCAGGCCTGTAACCTTCTGCGTGTCCGTAAAATAAGTAAACGGGGAGATGGCATATGTAGCTGTGTGGGCTGTACAAGGGGAAAATCACCTTTCCCTCTGCCACCACCCTTGATCCCACAGAGCTCCCTTCTCCTAAAGCCTCGCCGCCTCGTGCTTTAGCGCACATTATCTGGGAACTTATTTCAAGTGCTGGTATGTTTTAAGGATTGTGTGCCTAAAAATAATAGTATCAGACAGACACCAGTGGAAGGTCAAGGACTCAAACGGCTTAGAAGCTGTCCCCTTAGGGCAGCATCTGAATACGGAAAACTTGTGTGGAGGGTAGAGGCAGGAGCTAGGGGAGAGCAGCCTTAAAGTGCTGTAACGCTTTCCTAAATTCCCTGCCTGTTCTTGTTCCGGTCCCACACAGGGATGGAACCGTTTGGGATTGTTTTTGCCATTTTTTTTCTCCCTGGGCAATACAATCAGTCCCCTCTTTGGCTGAAGGCGGGGTTGGTACCCACGATGAGCAGATGGGATGCTTGTGGGGAGAGGAGTTTGCTGGGCAGCCATTTCGCCCTTCTTCCCCCGAAGTCCTTGCAGAGAAGGGCTCTCGTCGAAACACAATGTCAAAAACTGGCTCCAGCAGGTTTTGTTCGTGGCAGTACCCTCCGTTGGCAGCCCACACACAAGGTGCCCAGCATGGCTGCCCCCCCGCCGTGCCTTTTCACATTCATACCCACCAGGGGCATCATTACTATTGTTTGTAACATCTCTTGGAAAAATGAGTCATGGGCATTTTGCCTGCCCTCAGCAGGGAAACTCTGCCACATTAGCAGCAGCAACGCCCGCCCCCCCGCGCCGCTGCCTCGCATACCAGCAGGCCCCTTTCATGCAAGGAGCTGGACTTGCTTCGCTCACGTTGGTCGATGTTGCCGCTCCTCTTGCCAGCCCTAACCTGGGCTTCGGGGAGGGTCTCGTTTCCCCAATACCCCACGCACAAAAGCCTGGATGGAGTTCAGCCCAAGGTGTCGCAGCAAACTCCCGTCACCCAAAAGATGACCCTGTTCCTGCAGGTGCTCTTCCCTCCTGTGCCTTGAGCTGCAATATTTAAGCCCAATTTTCCTGCACTTGTCTTTGGGCCGTGTTCCCACCCAGCACAGCGTCGCGGTGGATAGTGTTTTCTGGGCTTCTCCCACCACGATACCGGTTTGTCTGTAGCAGAGATCGTTGCTCCGTGGGGCAGGCTGTCACCTAAGTGCAGGATTTGGGGTATAGATGGGGTGAAACAAAGCCACGAGATAGCTTTAGGTTTGGGCAGTTTATTTTACTCACACACGAGTATTTATTATAGACACTCGGGTCCTATCCCAGGTTTTGCCTGTCCCTCCGGAAAAGGCGTACGAGATCAGGTTGGCAGAAGGATTTGCCTTACTGCAAGGGCTGGAGCTTCAAAAGCAGACTGAGCTTTCCTGCGGGTCCAGCTCTGATTCTGGCTGCTGCTTTTCAGAATTTTGCCTTATCTGCTATTCTTCAGTCTCTTGTCTGTGTAATAGGAGCAATATCTAATAGTCCCCTGGGGGGGTGATGGCTGATGGAGTGGTGTGATGTCCTCAGCTGAGTGGAACAGCGCTGCGCACCGACCTGCTGTCTCTGTGGCTCTCCTGCTGCCAGGCAATCTGGTTCGTAAATAAATCTGCGTTTTCCAGGGACACTTCTCTCTCCTTCCCTGTGCTCCCTGTTGGGTGGGTTAAGAGTTAAGGAGACGAGCCGGGTTAGTCGTCTTTCACCTTGTAAACTGAGTTAAAAGTAGGCCAGGTCTCGCTGGCGAGGGATCTTAAAAGGTTGTTGGACCGCAGTCGCGTTTTGCGCATTAGGATACTACAAAATAGAGGGGGAGCTTGCCCAGCCGCCGGCCCCCCAGCGTTTGACCCAGACCCCAGGTCCCCCGCTGCGCAGGGACACCCAGCCGTGGTTTGTGTCAGTGGCACCTGCAGAGCCGCTCTCTGCCCCTCGAGCGCTCGTCACCCGGGCTGCTCTTGGGGCCCCCCTCGCTTTGCCACGTGCAGGTGTCGGGGGGACAGGAGGGCAGCGCCAACGGGAGCCGTGCTTTGGCGGAGATGAGCTGTCGAGTTAGCTGTACAGCAGGTACCAAGCATCCGCTCTCGAAAAGGCTTTGTTCTCAGCCGGGGCATGGCAGACCGTGTTGCACAACTGCCTCCTCCCCGGCGTACAGTGTTTTGGAGCCCATCCCTTTATCGTAAATCAACAACAGAGCTAATATTCATATCGAGGAAGTGAGATAATATCAGAGCCCAAGGTGGGCTCCGAAATGGCTGCGTGAGACATGCAGAAGTTTGG
This sequence comes from Gorsachius goisagi, assembly GCA_018403395.1. Classification (NCBI taxonomy): domain Eukaryota; kingdom Metazoa; phylum Chordata; class Aves; order Pelecaniformes; family Ardeidae; genus Gorsachius; species Gorsachius goisagi. Next base: position 39,638 of record BOSO01014024.1, on the reverse strand, counting down.
GGGGAGAGGGAAAGGGGGGCTGCGGTAGGAGCTCTTTATCTGAGAGGAAATTGCACTATTCAAGGGGGGGAGAGCATGTGTGTGTGTGTGCGCGCCTATATGTGTGTGCATGCACATTTGTGTAAATAACATTTGCCAGGATCATGAAAGAGCCCGCAGTGTGGGACAGGCCCCCTGCCAGCACCTGGGGTTGGGTCCGCACGCCGCAAGCGCAGGCTGATCCGTGTGCACCCGGGCTGGGGTCTGTCCGGCCCCTGGGCAGCCGGTCACTGCCACCTCCCCATGCTGGCAGCTTTAAAGGATGGGAGTGAGTCCCCAGGAGACCCAGGGGATCACAGCAGAAGCAGCCAAAGCAGTGCCAGATCTCCCAGGGCCATGGGGTGCAGTCCCAGGGGATGGGTACCCTTGGTACCCAGCGTGTTTGACCTCTGCAAACTGCAGCCGGGCTCCCCCAGGGAGGACACATCCCCTTGCTCCGTGGCAGAGGCACGAGGCCGCGGGGAGCAGAGGGGTTTGGTCAGAGGCAGGCAGTGCAGCAGATCCAGTGTCTCTCGTCACCCCTTTGCCTGTTTTTCCCATGCAGCTTCTATTGATCTCCAAACAAATCCCTCGGTGCTTTTCCAGAAATTAATCTTAGAGGCATTTGAGAGGCAAGGTCCACCCTCATCATCTGATTAGAAGCAGCGGGAATTCCCAGGATCAAAACATAAACAAACCAACCCAGGTTGAATTTATACCTTTATTAGCTACAGTTGCTTCCCTCTCTTTGAAAAACCTGAACCCTGTTATTTGTTCTTGCAAAGCCAAGCTTGGGCTGGGGCTACTGATGGCCTGGGCTGGGCATTTCCCCCCTCTCCAAGGGTGACAAGAGCAAGGGGGTTGGCTGGTGCCCAGGCAGCACCGAGGTGCATTTGGGCAGTGGGGAAAGATGTTTGGTGGCAGCTGATCTGAGCTCGGACCCTGTGCAGCCTCTCAGCCCTCCGGCGAGAGGGCTGCGGTCCAGGGAGTGGGGGGGGAGCGGTGGGGGGGCTGGGCTGGGCAAGCTAGCTCTTCCAGTGTGTCTGGGACCTTTCTGCGGGTTATCCGGGAGGGTGGTCGGAGCCCTGGGGACCGGGGGGGCTATGCTGGGTCAGATTCCAGCTCCCTGCGTGGTGGTGGGGCACGGCAGCGAAGCTGTCCCAGGCTGATTGAGTTTCTGCAGAGTGGGTGTCCCCTTCCGCCAGCCGAGCTTGCCAGCCCTGCTTTGCTGGGACCCCGGCCGGGACCCGGACCCCTCCTGGGGCTCAGCCTGGGCTCCCTGGGTGAGTTACTCCCTTCCCCAGCTGTGGTGAGCAGCCTCAGGCTGGATGGGTGTCTCAGGGGAGAGCGTATCTCTTTCCTGCTCCATCAATCTCCCGGCCCACCTCCAGCACCGCCTGATGTGCCGGGGCAGCGGCAGGCTCCGGAGGGCTCAGCTGTGGGCTGGAGATGGCTCCCTGCTCCTTCCCCCTCCCCCAGCTTTTGCATAGCCCCCAGATTTATTTTTACATAGGAAGGAGCTATGCAAATAAGTCCCGAGCCTGGGGTGCTGCACTGTGAAGGCAGGACCCAGCGCTGCTCGTCCTTTCCCAAGTCCCTTCGATGGCACCAAGTGCCTTTTCCTTGGTACTGATGGAGAAGTTGGGCTTTGCAGGGGACAACAGCAAACACCCCCTTGCTCTGTGTGCCTGGGGGATGTCGGTCTTTAGGGGATGCTGTGAGATGAGAGGAGGCAGCAAAAACATAGGGGTGATGCAAGGCAGCCAGGGTGCACCTCCTGTGGGTATGGAGAGGGGAGCAGCAGCGCCGTCCCGCTCTGCGATGGAGGTGGATGGCTCCTGGTGGCACAGGAGGCTTTGGCTCCCACCGTAAATATTGGGTGGGTTTTTTTCCCCTTGCCCTGGCACAGGTTTGCTGGAGTCCGCAGGGATGGAGACAGCAACCTCAGCCCCTCTGGGGTGAACCCTCCCTGCTCTCGCCCCATCTCCGTGGGGTGTGGGGGTTTCTCTGCGTGCTCCCCGCTTGGATGGGTGGTCCTGGCACCTCTGCCCATGCTGTGCCAGGCCGTGCCCTGGCCTGTGCTGGCACAGGCAGGCTGTAGTATGCCGTGCCTTTTTAGGGAGGGTGGTGGGGAAGGAAACATGCCTGCCTCGTTATTTAGTGTCCCACACACGGAGCCTGCCTGGCCCTCGGGAAACCTCCATCCACTGCGCGGCTGGGATCTGCAGCGAAAGCAAACAATGGGATCCCCAGAGACAACAATGCCCCATTGTCCTTTGAAGCCATAACAATGAAACAATAGACCACAGTCTGCTCCCTTTATTCCCAGGCACGCCCCCCCGCAGCCCCATCCTGCGGCCCCGGGGCCGTCTGCGTTTGGGGGCTCACGCCATCCCCGAGGACCCACCGCTCGCTGCCCCCCCCCCCATCCCATCCCGCACGGTCCCATCTTTCGTTTGCGGGGTGAGTCTTGGGGGTCCCTGTGGCCTCCCCATCCGCGCGGGTTGTGCCTGAGAGGAGGAGGAGGAGGCGACTTCTTAGCAGGCTTTGATCCTCAGGGTTTCATCAGCGGGAGGGATGGAAAAGTCCCGTTAGGTCATGCGGTCCGTGCCCCGGAGAACAGCGGGGCTTTGTTGTCTCCGGGGATGGCCACTTGTCAGCTCTCGCCGTCACGGCACTCCCTGAAGGTTTCCCGGTGTCTCCTCCTCCTCATGGGGTTAGAAACAACCCCAGCGGCTGTGCCCACCCTGGTGGCTGCAGACGCCCCCCAAATGCTCTGGGGGAGGGTGGGCCTGGGGAGGAGGCGAGAGGGGATGGAGGCAGGAGGAGGGGATGGGGATGGAGAGCGAGGGGACCTCTGAGCTGCTTTTTGGACGCCTTTGCTCTCTTCCCTCTGCCTCCTGGCTGCATCCAGCCACCCCTAAGGACCAAGCCCTCAGCGGCTCTTTACTTCCCTGCGGTCCCCAGAAGCTGCCGGGGGCTGGCTCGCAGCGGAGGGGTGAATCCCCTCCCTGCTTGGCCAGATGGGCTGCAGCAGCCCTGGGCACTGGTGGCTGGGGGGGGGGTGCCCACCCTGTAGCCCCGAGGGTCCCTCTCAGAGGGCGCCAGGCCACCATGCAGCATGGGGGAGATTCTGGGGGGGCACTGGGCAGTGGGAACGCTGCTGCAAGGCAGCCTTGGTGCTTCCTGCCATTGAACATTCTCCTAGTCCCTTTGCTGATTCCCAAAAGGCAGGGACAGGGAAGAGGCAAGGTTATCATTTACTGGGGACCACCAGGGTCAGGGCTGGCTGGCTGGGCTTGGGTTTGGTGTGGATCAGGGCTCAAATCCCCATCCTGGCTCTGGGGGTTGGAGCAGGCACAGGCTGGCCCTGGGCACCTCTCCGTGCCCCCGCTTCCCCAGATGTTCTGGCCCTGGGCACCTCCCCGTGCCTCCATTTCCCCAGATGTTCTGGCCCTGGGCATCTCTCCGTGCCCTCGCTTCCCCAGCCATGTGTGTGGCTGTAACATGCGGTCACCATCGCGTCTGCGTCAGCGTCCTCGGCTCATCTGCTGAGAGCGGGGCAGCAGCGCGTTGGGGTTTGATTTGTCCTTTTCCCGGTGCTCGTTTGTCCCAGAGGGAAAGGGGAACCCAGAGCCGGGCTCGGGGATACGGGGAGACCCTGGTGTCCCCAAAGGCCACCGCCAGCCTCCTCCTGCAGCCCCTGGGAGCTCCGGGGCCCCCTGCTCCTCCCAATTACCTATGGGCAGCCAAACCCACCTGAATAGGTAATGAATGGAGGAGAGAAAAGAGCCCGGAGTACATTGTGTTTCCAACAGGCCGGGAACAATTGCTAAATACAAATCGCACAGAGAAAAGGGAGAGAGAGAGAGACAAAAGCAAGAACCCCAGCACAAAGGAGAGGAATGAAATGGTAAGTAAAGTCAAACAAAAAGGAGCGGGGCTGAGACAAAAGAAGGGAACAATATCCCCGAGGCAATAGGCTCCTGAACAATGGGGACAGTGACAGCGGCACAAAGGCACACTGTTTGCAAGTAGACGTTATCTCACACAGCCACTGGCAGGCCTGGCCCTGGCGCTTCTATTTTCAGGGATGCTTTTGTGCTGCACTGAACAATATTCCTTGCATGGCTGCAGATAGAGAGATGAGGGGGGTTTGGTTCTCTTTTTTTTTTTTTTTTTTTTTGCCTTGCCAGTGCCAGCTCTGTAATAAAACCAGGTTCAGCCCCTTCGCAGAGCGAGGGGGTGGACGGGCAGAGCTGGGCGAGCTGACCCACCCATGCCAGGGATGGAGCAGCTTTGCTGGTGGATGAGCATCGCCCGATGCCACCTCCTGCGAGGGCCAGGCTGGGCCCCTGCGCAGCCACGGCAGGGCGGGCACCCCAACCCTGAGCTTTGCATTTGGCCAGCTGCACTTGCAGGCCTGAAACCAGAACCAGGCAGACCAGAAAGATGCCTTTTCCCAGCTGCTTTCGTGTCAAGCACTTAAGTTTTTTAACCTCTGAAGTGTGTGGGCAGGGACAGAGGTGCCCGCTGGGCTGAGAACCCCCCCGGGTGCTGGCAGAGCTGCCCGGGTGCTGCCAGGCATGGCTCCTGGCATCCCTCCCTGCTCCCCGGCCACGGCGCAGTCACCCAGCCCCGATGAGCAGAGGTGGCAGCAGGGTTTGGAAGGCTTAATCTGCAGGTCACGGCTCTGCCACGCTCAGACACCGCAGTTTGCCACAGCAGCCCGTCCACCCTGGGTGAGAACGTCCCCAACCGATCCAGCCTCTTCCTGCCAACCACCACGCTCAGGTTTTTGCACAACCTGGAGCCATGGGAAAGGGTGGGCAGGCAGCTCCCCTTTTCTCTTGTAAAACAGGGGTGGTAGGAGCTGCACGGGCGCTGCCATGGCTAACGGGGCTGGGGCAGGACAGGGCGCTGCTCTGCACCCGCTGTCTTGCCTCCTGCTTGTGCAGGTTGGGGGTCCCTTGCTGTCCCCAGCATCCCGCATCCTCAGCTGATGTAAATCAGCCCCTTGGGATGTGCCATGGGAGCCGGTGCGTGGCTGCTCCCATCAGACGGGCTTGCCCAGCCTGCGATGGAGAGCTCGCTTTTGCTCTGCCTGCGATGGTTCATGGGCTTTCGTGGAGCTGGTGCAGGTTTCGCCCAGGTCTTGCCTGGAAAACCCCTCCTCCAGGGCCTTCCCAGTTGTCTCCTGATGTCTGGTCCTGCCTGGTAACGGGCTGGCTGCGTCGTGAGCCCGGGGTCACGCTAACACCAGTGCATTTACCAGCAGCGTGGGGTTGTTATTGCAGGGCATAAAAGCACCCTGTCTGCTTTCTGATCCAGCTGGACCCGTCCCTTTGGGCAGGGAGTGATGTTCCCACAAGGCACCCGACCCTTCCTGGAGCTCCCGGCATGCTCGTGTCCTTTTCCCCTCCGGTCCTGCACTTGGAAAGCCACCCCACCATGGGCTGCCACAAACCGTGGGGACATCACCCAGTTACCATAAGTGACTTGGGAGAGGAGAAATCAGGGTGTTGCGAAGACAGAGTCAAAGACGCCCCGTATCGGCGCCGATCTCCTGAGACACCCAGTTTTAGCAGATGGGTTCAGCTCTCACTTGAAAAGCTGCATTTCTGATATCGATCACGTTATCTGAGGGTACATCCTGTTGCTAAGTTTGGCTGCTTCCTCCGTTCAACAGCTGTTGTGCAGCTACAGCTGCTTTAAACCTGCGTGGCGGGGATGGTGCATCTCGGGGGGTGGGGAGGAGGGGGGGGATCTGGTACTTGTAAAAATGGATCCTGGCTTTTGTTTGACCATGGTGCATCGCAAGAGTGATGCAACGTCTCGGAGGTGCCGAGGTGAGCAGGGTCGCATCCTGCCCTTTCCTGCTCAGGCAATGAATCATGGCACGACCAGATGCTGAGGACATGGGGCTGGGTGGGTGGGGGGAATATTTGGGGCACTAAATCAAAGCAAAGCGGCTGCGTCTTAGATTGAAGTTGTTCTCAGGAAAACGGTTCCCTAATCCTGACCGCCCGGTATCTGATTTTGCGGTTGTCTTTGTACACGTGCTCTGAGCTGTGCCTGGAGGTGCAAAGCGAGCACAGGAACAGTTGTTGGGGGGGGGGGGGGGGGNNGGAACAGTTGTTCCCCCCCCCCCCCCCCCGCCCCCAGTTAAAGCCCTCGTACCCTCTGTGGCTTGCTGGAGAGGCAGCCCCGTGGTCTGCGTCCTGCCCTGCCCGCAGTGGGAACTCGGCCAGGCCAAACCCTTTGCAAGTCCCCGTTTGCAAAGGGTGCATTTGGCCCCGCTGTGCGATGGGCACCAGCAAAAATCGCCAACCCCAGGGGCTTTAACTCCCTCTGCTCTCCCCGGGGCAGCAGCTCTGCCCTCGCACCCCTTGCTCTGGCACTAGGTCGCGGGTTCCCCCGGGCTCTGCCACACCGTGGGGTCACCAACCTCTGCCTTTAAAATCCCTGGAGGAGGCAGGACGATGCTCTTTGGTCTTCTTGGGCAAGGCGAGCGTAGCAGCCCGCTCCTCCGTGCTCCGGGCAGCCCTCTCGGACCATCACCCAGCCCTCGGGGCTGTGGCCGGGATGTGCTGCCTCTGCTCATCCTCTGCCTGCCTGTCTGAGTTGGGAATTTCTCTCTTCTTCCAAGCGTGGTGGGAGAAAACAAGTCTGGTTCTTTCTGATAATAATTTTGCGAAGTTGGAGCTCTTTGCTGCAATTAGCTGGTATTTAAACCCTCGCTAACCCTTAACATCCTAATGACAATAATAATGATGCTCCCCACGTCCTGCAGTGCCACGCATCTAAAGATTACACTCGCTAATTAATTAAGCCCCGACCCCCACACACACTTTTCCGCACTGAGGAGAAGAAATCGCTAAGAGTCTCTTAAGAAAGGACATAAAGGCAGGGAAATCCAGGCACCAAAACAAGACAAATGGGGATTTGAAGACAATCCGGGCCGGGCCCATGTGACCCGAAGAGTGGACCAGGCAGGAGAAAGGATAAAAATGCCAAGCACAGAGCGGCGAGAGAAAACAACCGCCAGCTTAAAAACCCGGGGAAAGAAAAGCACCAAGATGAAGGGAGTGACAAAGCATCAAAGGGAAGAGAAACCAAAGGCGTCGGAACAAAGGACAAGCTGGAACAAAGGACCAAAGAGGGGAGAACAAAAGCACTAAATAGAAAACAAAGGCAGGGGACAAGAAAAGCCCCTCTGTCGGGGCTGAGCTGGAGGGTCCCGGCCCGGCGGGAGGTGGGTGGCACGGGCGGTGCTGCGGGTCCCGCTGGAGCCGGGCTGGCGGAGGGCACCGGGGCCTGGGAGCGGAGGCCCCAGGAGCCCAGTTTTGCCTTTGATTTAGAGGCGATGGGCTCAGCCCCCCAGTACCCTGACATCCCAGGCACTGCCTGGTGGTCGGCAGCAGCCCCGGGGGACGCAGCTTTGCTCCCACGCTGCCCTCCGGCCGCGGCCCCATCCCGTCCCGTCCCGCTGTGTGGTCCGGCCATCCCCTCCCTCCCTCCCCATGCGTCTCTCCCCGGCGCAGCCTGCCCAGCATCACCGCTCCGCGCTTCCCCGGCCGCAGACGCCCCAGCGCGGTCCCCTGCCCCAGCCCCGCGGCGCGGGGATGGCTGGGGATGCTCTGGGGAGGCTGCCAGCCCGGCTGCGTCCTCCCCGCCCCGTGGCTTCCCCTTAGGAGAGGAGCCATCGGCCGCTGCTGTGTGTGTGGCTGGCCTGGTCCAGCCCGCTGGGCTGTGCTCCGGGGAGGACGATTCGCGTCGCCTGGATTAAAAACAACAGCGGCATTCAGGTTGGGAATAGAGGGTTACAGAGATGCGATGCCGCTTTGTTTCCTCTCCCCGTCGAATCCCCCTTTGGAGCTGAACGTCCCCGCCAGGGTTGTTGGCACGCACGGGTCTGGCTGGGCTACGCGTGCCGCCTTGCGGGGGGATGCAGTGGGTACCCCCAGGGTTGGGCAGCCGGCACGGGGTGAAGGTGGTGACGGTGGATGGGAGCCTCACTGATGCCTTAAGGGTTAAAAGAGGTTCGTTCTTCTCTATTTCGGTGACACTGCCGGAGCTGGGGTGCTGGCAGCCACAGCGGCAGCAGGCATTCCGCTCTGCCCAGGGTGCTTGGCTGCTCGTAGCTGCGATGCTTTTTGGAAGCAGCAGGTGATCTCAGAGTCTTTTGGAGGTGCCAATCTGGCAGGCTCTCGGGCAGCCGGAGAACCGTGCAGCAAGAGCCAGGGGCTTTCTGAAAATCCCCCTGCCAGACCCAAAATGTGGCCCCGGTCCCGGGTCTGTTCTCCATCACTCGCCCTGGCCGCGCACCTTCCCCACGAGCTGGGGGGTGGCAGCTCCCCCGTGTCCTCCTGCCTGCAGGCAGTGCTGGCCAAAGCCACCCTCCTCCACCGGCACATGGCCCTCGGCAGAGGCTGGCGGCGGGGAGGGGGCCGGGGCAGTGAGACGCCAGATTTTAGCGCGGTGTCCAAACGCTTGCAGTCACAGCTTTGTGTGCTGTGCCTGCCACAGGGACTGTTTTGGTTGTTTCTAATGCTCTGCCCCGGTGTTTCTGCTCATGCACCAGCCTGGAGGTCACCTGCGATTTCTGCCCCTGCCACCCCAGCTCTGCTTCCCTGCAGAATCATTATTTGCTCGATTTTACTTTGCCTTTCGATTGAGTTCTCTCTGAGCATTGCCGAAGAACTGAGCTGCTCTGAGTGCGCTCCCCATAGAGCAATCCTGGAATATCTTGGGTTTATTATGCCCAGATTAGAGCCTGTTATGCTGCGGGTGGACTCGCTTGCACAGCCCCGACTCCCTGCAGTAGCCGGGCACTGCCAGCGCCGGGGAGGAAGGCAGCACGGAGCTCCCAGACGCTGGAAACGCCTCTGAAGTAGCCAGGGTAAATTGTGGTGTTTGGGTGGAAATAATCGGTAGGTTAATTCCTGGAGCTCACCCACCACCCTGCTAGGAGCCCGTGAGGGCAAGCACCGAGCGGGGAGCAGGGGGAGAAGCTGCCGGCTCGGGGAGGGTTTGGGATGTGCTGCTTCCGCAGCGGTCGTCCCCCAGTGTGCGTGGCCCGGCTGTGCTCCCACCCTGAGCCCCAAAACCAGGGGGGCCGGGCAGGCAGGGACCGTGGGAGCTCCACCAGGGAGGCAGATGCAGGGAAAGGCAGCACCTGAAGGTGCAAGACCATCCCGACAAGCTGCCTGGGGGTGCAGAGGGCTGGGGGGGACGCGTCGCTGGCAGAGCCCTGCCGCTGGCCCTCGGCGTGCCACATCCCTCAGCCCTACGGACCACGAGGGCTGGATACAGCGGCGTGAGCAGAGGACAGCCCCAGAGCTGCCGTGGTTCCAGAGGGTTTGAACTTCTCTGTTTGCATTGTCATATCAGCTTGGGTTTAATGGGCTGCAGATGTCTGTCTGTCTGCCCGTGCGAGACCACAGTGCGTGCGCCTGGTACGGCTCCCTGGGAGCTGGTTCTCCTGGCGCAGCCGGGGATGCGATGCTGGCCTTGTCAGGGCACGTCCAGACTTGGAGCCTCTTGGCCGGGAGCTTGTCACTGGGTCTGCTGGGTTGCAGGGGACCCTTTTGTGTCCCTCTGCTCACTCCTCCTTTCCAAGAAGAGCAGCATGGCCGCTCGCCGCCCCCCGGCAGTGCAGGACTCGACTTGCAGATGGGGACACCCTCATCCCGCATGCATGGGGGTACAGTGAGATGCACGAGGCAGCTCTGGAGGCAGGAGGTGGGGAAGGTTTGGACCCCCATCATCCATGGATGGCCAAGGTTGCCCATCATTCCCTCTCTGAGCTCCTCCCAGGACCCCACTCGTGCTGTTGCTTGCCCAAGGCCTCGGGGATGCCACTCAGGGTGCTCAGCATCCCCAGGGCCAATGCCGTGCTCCTTTTTTTCGGCGAGGTCAGTGGTGTTTGTGCGATGCCCGGCAGCACCCCCTCTCCCACTGCGTGCTGCACGGCAGGGCTCCGACAGGAGCAGGGGAGGGAGGCAGGAGAGGGGCCCGACCGCTCCGACACAGCGAGGAGCTGAGCTGGCACATGGCTCACTGGGGTGCTGCCACCGTGCCAGCCTGGGTAATGCCACCACCCCAGCCCAGGCACTGCCACCATGCCATCCCCGGCCAACTCGCTGGCCTAACAGTCCCCCAGGGGGGTGCACAGCAGTGCCTTCATCCTCATCTTCCCTAGATTTTCACAGGCAGCACATGGGGCGGGGGCAGCTGGCAGCACCCATGCAGCTTGCTCCCCCGTTAGCAATCACTTTGCAGCTTTCCCAGGCTGGTGAGGAGCAAAGCACATGCCCATTTCCAAACAATGGGCCCGCTTCCGCGCAGGAAGCAAGGTCGGATTTGTTCTCCCTGCTTTGCCCCCTCCGGCCAGTTATAAAGGGGCCAAGCCATTGTCTGAACCATTTCCATGACTCAGTCACCAGTATCCTGCGATCGGGAGGCCGGGACTCGCAGCCAGCACAAAGCAGGAGGCACAGCTCCTGCGGCCAGCGGCACCGCAGGCTCCGCAGCAGGGTGGGGGGCTTGGGAAAAGGAAGGCGAGCGCTGGCCGTGCCTTTCCCCTCCATGCCCCCTGCGCTGGCAGCAGCGGGATCTTTGCCCCCACCAGCTTTCCTGGTCCCTCCACTCATTGTCCTGGCTTCCTTCTGCTGAGGGAAGCAGAAAACCAGGGGAGGGATTGCAGGGTGGGAGCAGCCCTGGGTGCTCGCCCGGGTGCAGCCAGGTAGGGAGGGATGGAGCAGGAGCTGAGTGGACCTCGTGTGAGCCCCTCCGAAAGGATGGGGACTATCTCTGCACCATCCCGTCCATCCTGTCACCTTGTACCCGAGGTCCTGGGGCTGCCCAGCAGGTCCTGGGGCTGCCCAGCACGACCTGAGGCTGCCCCATGGGTCCTGGGGATGCCTCGTAGCGAGGTGGGGAGGAGGAGGTGCAGGTGAAGCTCGTGTGGCTCAAAGGAGGGCATGGGGAGGAGCAGAGCCAGGGTGGGGACAGGACCCCATGGGTGCATGAGTGGTGACACCTGGGGATGAGCAGTTGGGCCACCACCCCCTGGCACTCATCTGGGAGGTGATGCTGGACCCAGGGGACCACAGTGTGGCTAGCACCTGGGGGGACCTGCCAGGCACAGGGCAGGGAAGGCCACCATGGCCACCATGGCCACCGGGAATGGGGAGGAAGGAAAGGAAAGTGAAAGTCCATGGCTGCTGCTCCGGCCTGGCTGTTGCTATGACAACCCGAACAAAGCTCCCGCTCCCTTTTTTTGGCTCAGTTGTGCAGGTCCTCGGCCCCTTTGTTAATTGTTTCCCTGTCCAGTTTGGGGGTTGCGCCTCCCGCCTCCTCCTGCCCCCGGAGCGGCTCGGGGGGCCTCGCTGGGGCAGCCGCAGCCCTGGGAGCATGCGGAGGTCGCCGGGGGCTCGCCTGCGCACTCAGCGCCCGCTTGGCCACCGATAACCGTCTCCTTCACGTGACCTCTCGGGGTCTTCTCCCAAGCTGGGGGGGCTGCGAGCGTTGGCAGCCGGCAGCACCGGCTGAGAGGGGCCGGCAGCTTTGGTGGGCGCATGGGGCTGCCTGCACTGCCTGTGTATGGGATGACCCTGTGTGGTGGTTTGACCCTGGCTGGATGCCAGGGGCCCACCAAAGCTGCTCTATCACTCCCCTCTAACCGGACAGAGGAGAGAAAAGCCGCCCAAGCTGGGGAGGGGGTTCAGAGGGGCTGGGGGGGGGGGGCTGGCTGGTGCAGGGGGAGGTGCCTTTGCATCCTGCCCTGCTGCAGGTTCGGTACTTGCTGCATGGCTCCAGGAACGCCTCTCAGGGCCTCAGTTTCTCCATCTGTGCAATGGGAACATGTATACCTGAGCTCCTTTACTTTTTGGGGTCTGGGGGTGCAGCCCCCTCACTGCCTTTGGCTTCTAAACACTGTTGTGCTTCGTGTTTAATCCTCTAGGTGAGGATGCCAGATGGGGAACTCTCTCCCTTCTTGGCTGGCTCTGCCCAGCTCCGTGCATTCCTGTGTGATGGGACAGAGCGAGGGGGGGCGGTGTGTTGGGGTGGGTATGGGGTGTGGGTGCCTGAACCCCTCCAGAAACCCCATGTTCCCAGTTAGTGTGTGGCGGCTGGGGGAGCTGGGAGTCCTGGGAGCCTGAGCTCTTGTCTTCTGCTCCTGGGACTGGGCGAAAACAATGTTTGGAAAAAAGAAATTCCCATGGAAGAAAATGATGGTGTGGGGGAGGAAATGGCTTTGAGTCAATGGGATTTTTCCCTGTTGGTAAAACGTAAACAGTTCTCCTTCGATGTTGACATAACATTTTAAAGATTTCATTATACAAAAAAGACTGTTTGTCAACATTTGTTTGTCCAAACCAACCCCCTCGCTCTCCAGCTGGAGCACCGTTTTGCTCCCAAATTAAGGGTTTTTTTTTTTTTTTCCTTAAGGCGGGTGATGGCATTCCCGGCAGAGCCGTGGCTGGGATGTGGGGTGCGGGGTGCTGGGTGCGGGGCATGGGGTGAGCTCCTCAGCAGCCGAGGGCACCAAAGGGCCCCATTTCCCTGTCGATACCCCCGAGCTCCCAGCCACGTTATCCAACAGCGCAAGCGTGCGGTCCCCCCAGCCCATGTGCAGGAACGCCGTCTGTCTGTCTGTCCGGCTGGAGGGCAGCTGGCTGCCCGCTGCCCTCCCTGCTCTGTGCCAGCATGGTCTCCCAGTCCCATGGTGGTCTTGTGGCTCTGGGCTGGTTGTGGTGGGTTTGGGCAAAGGAGCAAAAAATTGGGGGTGATGTGGGGAGGAGAGGCTGGGAGCTGGGCTTTGGGGTCTGTCGCTTGGCGTGCTGTGGTTTTGGGGCTCCCCCTGAGCTGCAGGCTGTGCTCTCTGCAAGCCGGGCACCGTTCCAGCCCCTTGCTAGGAGCGGGTGGGACCGGCCCCTGCACGGACGGGGCTCTCGGAGGGTGCCGGGGGGTCTCGGGGTGCCACCCAGGACTCCTCCGAGTCGTGCCTCAGGCTTTGGGGTGTCTCGGTCCCGCGACAGGGCTCCAGGGGAGGGAGTGGGAGCAGTCCGGGGGCTGCCGGCGGTGTCACGCGTGGGTCCCCCGGCGGGGCAGGGGGTCCCGAGGGGAGGGGACGGGGCAGAGGGGCCGCCCCGGCGCCGGCTGCTGGCTGGCTGGACCGGCGTCCCTCCTCCTCCTCCTCCTCCTCCCCCTCCCCTCCTTCCCTCCTCCTCCTCCTCGCTCCCTCTCTCCGCCCGGCGCCGGGGCAGCTCCCACCGGAGGCGCTGGGGACATGGAGCGGACCTGAGCCGGGCGCGGCGGCGGCGGAGCCCCCACCGGCACCGGCATCGGCGGCAGCGGCGGCGGGGACCGGGACCGGGACGCAGCGGAGCCGTGAGTGCGGCGGCACGGGCGGGGGCACGGCCCGGGGCGGGGGGGGGGGGCACGGGCATTGCCCAGAGAGGGGCACCGACACGGCCCCGGGGCGGCGAGCATCCTCCCGGGGCGGCGAGCATCCTCCGGGATCGCGGTCCCCGACTCCGGCTGGGCTGAGCGGGGCTGGGGGGGGGCCGCCTGGCAGGACACCCCCGCCCCCCCGCAAGCCCCTGTGCTTAAACAGCAGAAGGAAAAAGGGGAAGGGGGGTGCAGGGCCCGTCCTCCGCACAGCCCCGTCCCCGCTGCAAAGTTCAGGGGCTGCAAACTCCTCCGAGAGTCGTCGTGGGGGGGNNCCGCGAGGCCCCCCCCCCCCCCCCGCGCCGGCAGCCGTGCCAGGGCGAGGGAGAGCCCGGCAGGCAAGGGGTTAAGCCCGGGCACCCCCCCGGGGGGCACAGGGCCGGCAGGCAAGGGGCTAACCCATGGGCGACGTCCTCCCCCCACCCTTGGCCCTTGCCCTGGCCACCCAGGGGTGCCCCGCTGAAGCCCCCTCCCCGGGACCCCCGGCCCGCCCCCCCCGGGAATGTTTCTCGCCCCTTCCCGCTGGTGCCCGTGGCTGCCGGTGGGACCTGGCCCCCTGCCCCGGGTACACAGCTCCGGGCCCCCGCTGGGTGCTCTGAGCTGGGGATACGGGGGCAGAGGAGAGTATAGGTTGGCAGCCCCCCCCAACCCCCCCCCCGAGCCGACACCGAGGGTCACAGCACAGACAGACACAGTGCAGGGACAGACGGACACGCTCTGCCAGCCCAGCCAGCCACCGTGGGCCAGCACAGGCGGGCACAGGGCCCGGTCGCCGTTCCCGGCACACGCGTGCATCTGTGGGTGCTCATCGCTCTTCGGGGGTTGGGGTCCCCATCCCTTGTCCCCCCGACGCTCCATGGGGTGGATGGGACGCTCCCGTCCTGTCGTGCATCTCCCACCGGCTTTCCAGGGTGCGCTCGGCGGGGAGAGGCGATTTGGTTGCTCCAGCCTGCCCTGGAGAGCCACAGCCCAGCAGCACCATCTCCATCGGGAAGCAGGAGCGGGGGCCGGGCAGGAAAACTTGCTGGTGGTGCCACGCATGGATGTTTGTCTGGCCAAGAGGAGCTGGGGTTGTTCCCACAAACCGCATCGCCGTAACGCACGGCCAGAGGGGGCTTGGGACCGGGGTTGGCGCTAAACTCTGTTGCTTGCTGGGACCTAAGAGCAGATGAACCTTGTCACCCAGATTACGCCTTCCCCGGTAGCCATGGCGGGTCCTGCCTGCGCCTCGGAATCGCGCCTCTGACCCGTCCCGGGCAAATTTGGGTTTCTGGGGGCTCAAACTGCTGCACAGCGGAGCCCTCCCAGTCGTGGGGCTTGTGCCATGGGGCTTGTGCTTGGGGTCCCGCAGCCGTCTGGCAGCCCCACGGTGCTGTGCTGGGGTGGCTGGCAGGGCCATGGGTGCAGCCGTGGGGGTTTGGGGGATTTCGCCCCCCCCTCCCCCCCCCCGGGTGCTGTTAAACCTCGGCTCAGGGAGCAGCAAGGTGGGTGATGGAGCGCAGCCCCTGCACAGAGCTGGGCGCTCGCCCCCCGGGACCTCCGCAGTTAAACACCGACAAAGTTAGTGGCAGAAGAGGGAAACCAAGAGATGCATCACCCAGGGAGCCATGAAGGCGAGGTTTTTGTGTGAAATCCGCAAATAAATACAAAGCTTTGCTTCTTTCCACCTCCGCCTAATGATTTCCAGTGTTTGATGCAGGGGTTTCGGTGCCAGTGAGGGATGCTGCCCAGGAAAAATTACAGACCGTGGCCACATATTGTTTGAGGCTCAGTTACATCTTGTGAGGTACCTTGCGCATGGAAAACACTTGACTTCCAAAGCAAATCTGGAGTAATAGATTTTAGGAGTGAAAAAGGACCATTAGCTCAGCTAATGTGATTTTCTCCATAGCACAGACCAGATAATATCACTCAGTTACTCTTCTATTGAGCCAATAACTTGTGTTTGTAATTCATGCAATTTCCTTTTAGTTCAATTTAATTTTGTACAGAATCCATTCTGTTGACACTGATACAGTTTTTTTTCTTTTTTTTTTTTTTTTCTTTTTCTTGAAAGCCTGCGATTTCAGAGGCTTTGTGTTAAAAATAGCCGCTGTCCTTTGACAAACGTGGGCAGGCTAAGGACAGTTTGCTAAATCATTTGCGAGTGACACATTTTTACCAGCATCTCCCTTCGTGCTGTTTATTTGTTTCTCTTGCGACTGGCAGAGCCGCTGCCCTTGGCATCTGATCTGGCGTCTCGTGCAGGAGGCAAAATCCCCTTGGAGCAGAGTAATAGGTAGGAGCAGAGATCCCAATTTGTTAAAAACCTGTTTTCCTCTCCGACGTGAAGCTCTTCGTGCCGTCGGGCAGCTCACCTCCTCCAGCGTGCCGCGTTGCTTTTTTTACCCCTGCCAAATCAGAGCACCCTAACCAACCCCCCCCCCCCCCCCGAAAGTCCTGACGAGTAAAGTTTGTTCCAGCCAGGGTGCAAGATGTCCTGGGGGGGAATAGCTGGACTTTTTGTCTCCCTGCCGAAATGTCCATTTTCCAGGGGGGTGCTGGGGGAGCTGAGCCCTGGCGCGCGGGGCTGTAGGGAAGACGGAGCAGATCGTAAACTTGTTATGTGCTAGAGGGTTCTGATTTCCTTCATTGGGATGCAGAGAAAGGTTGGGTTTTTTTTTTTTTCCCTCCCCGTGCAGGGAACCCAGAAGCACAGTAAATCAAGTCCTTCAGTGGGTTTATTTTTACATTTGTAAATGCTGGTGGGCTCGCCGGGCGCTTGCCCGAGCCTGCCGCGCTCGCTGCCCCGTCACCTTCCTGGAACTGAGATTCGCTGGGGCCGAGCACCCGTTGCGAGCACCCCTGCGAGCAGGTCAGGAGCCTGGGCGAGGGGCGGCTCTGGGACCTGGGAGCAGCCTGCTTTGTGCTCCCCAGGGGGGCATTTAGGGCTGCTTTGGGGGGGGGGGAGATGGCGGGGGGCTGCGTGCCCGTGGCTCCCAGGGATCGCAGAGTGGGGCGCGAGTCCAAGCTGTGTCCCGTGGACGGAGCATCCTCGGGGCCGGTGCTGCAGGCGGTGGAAGTTTGCTGGTGAGCAGGGGGGGTGGCGGAGCGGATCCGCGGGGTACGGTGGGCTGTGCGGTGAACAGCACGGGACGCTTCGCTCGCTGCCGGGGGAGCTGGGTCACCTCTGCTGTCCCCAGCCCTCCGGGTCACCTCTGCTGTCCCCAGCCCTCCCGTGTGCTCGGCGCAGCCGTGGCTGCTCAGGGATCCCGCCCGTTCTCCGACGTATGATGAAACCGAACAAACTTTGAAGGATTTTGGTGAGGTGCTGGTGGGCTGGTGTCACAGCAGTGCTGGTGGCTCTGCTATTGGGGGTCCCTCACCGCAGACCCAGTGGATTGGGGCAGGTTGGGGACCCTCGGGGCTGGCGGAGCAGCAGGACAGTGTGAGCCCACAGCCCATGGCCGCTTGCCGTCCCACACGAGCCGGTGCGGAGCACGGTGAGCCCCGCTTTGTCTGCCCGCCGCGAAGCCACGTTCCTGCTTGCTCCAGCTTTATCCCATTGTAAACACGGCGGGTTTGTGTCGGGGCGGCTTTGTGCACGCACGTGTAATTGCAGAAATCTGAAAAGCTTTTATTAGCAAAGCGACAACCTTTAACAGACGGCTGCGACCGATGGTAGGGACGCGGTCTCAGTGCAGCTCTGCTCTGCTTTTGCACCCTGGAAGTTCCCAGCCATGCGAATAAAATGCGTCCTGCTTATTTTCCTAAAAAAAAAAAGCATGTTTTTTTAAAAAAAAAAGAATGCACTCACAGGCAGGGCGGTTGCTACCTACAGCCTGCGAGGCCGTGGAGAAAGCCCGCTGGCCTCTTTTGTTCTCTCCTGCGGCCACGCCACTGAATGTAGCATCGCTACAAACTGGGAACCAGTAATGAAATATTTTTGTTTTCCCTCAGCTAGAAAATACGGATGGGTCAAAGCTGCCTCTTTTTGTGCGTCTGACAGCAGCCTGGTCTGGCAGCAGGGCTGATGGAGGAGTTGTGCTCGGTGGGAGGGAGAGCCCAGCAAGATGGGCAGCCCCGGGGACGGGCGTTTCCAGTCTGGGGGTCCCTTGCAGCATCGCAGCTACTCCTGACCAGCCAGGGCTGGGCTATCCTAGGCTCTGCTGCTGTATTTTTTACAAACTTTGTGGAGGTTTTGGTTTCATTGCACTGCAGGGAGGAAGATTTGAGGCACTCCAAAGTTTTGCATGATGCATCACTAATTTCCACAGCATTTTAAATCGGTAAAGAACATACAAAAGGGAAATAAATTACTGTAGCTTATGACAGTTCTGCTGGAAAATATCTCGGTGCCTTTAGCCTGTCCGGCGCCTTTTGGGGAGTAATTTCAGGACCCAAATCTGCTCCCTCGGGTAGAGCTGCCGCTGCCCCCGGCCGTGCCCCCGGGGAGCTCCCCACGGCTGGGTGCTGCTTGTGCACAGCTGAGAAGTGCGTGGGCTCCTCCAGCACGAGGAAAGTTGGCAGGGTCCAAGGCATCAACTTTTGGAAAATTTTCTGCTGCTTGGAAGCCCTCCCTCCCTCCCACTCCGTGTCCACCTGCTCCAGGACCACATGTCCCAAGCTGGAACCACTCCAGCCCCAAACAAGGGCCCTTGGTCTGCCCAGTCCCACCAGCTCGGCACTGGTGGGGAGGGAGGCTGGGGAGGTGCGGGGGGCACGGCTGGCCGTGCGGGGCCCTGGCTCGCATCGGAAACGCCCCAACCACTTGGATGGGTCAGTAAAAAAATTACGAGTAGGGGAAGCAGTGGCTGAATCTGCCTCAACAAAGCGTTCATGGTGGAGCACGTGGTGAAAGCGGAGGGCATCGTTAGGGGCACTGCTGAAACTGCCTCGTCCCCTTCGCCTCCGAGCACCCCACCAGCACCTTGGACCTTTTAGCTCAAAAGTGCTGTTTTTCCAGGGGAAAGCTACTTCTGTGAACATCGTACTGGAGGGAAGCTCCCTTCCCTGCCTTCTTGTCCCGCTCCTGCTTGCAGCCCTTCAGCTGAAGAATGCAAATTGGGAGATGGACCTGAAATATTTGAAATTCTGCCTCTCCATAATTTAATGCTCCATTACCAGCCGGGCCTGCTCGAGGCATGTGACTGATATAAAAGATGCAGCCTGGTGGCTGCAGAGGCCGGGCAGCCTCCCCTGCACCCCTGGGTGTCTTATCAGGGAGGAACAAGATAACGGGGCTCATCGTTAAAGCCACCTGGAAGACCCAATCTGTCAAAGGCAGTTCAGTGTCTGTCGGGAGGAAAGAGGATAAGATTATAAATTAAATATCGCAAAGAGAATTAAAAGAACGTGGGGCAGCAGTGAGCCCAGTGGTATCAAATACCCAAAGGTATTTCATCCTCTTTGCCTGTGCAAAATGGGGTTATTGTGAGCTGGGCTGAGCCGGTCTAAGAGGAGAAAGAAGATGTAGAAGCAGGTAGATGGAAATACCCGATGGCACTGCCAGCACCACGCAGCAGCTTCTGCCGCCGCCCCGGTGCTGGGGCTGCCACCTTCCCCTGCCGCCCGCACCACTGCCAGGCAAGAGCCAGAAATCGAAACTTTCCGGACATAAAAGTCAACCTGGGTGCCTGGATGGGTGTGGGTTTGCAGTGAGCAGCCCTCATCCCCCATAGTCTTCCTCCCTAGCTCTGGCTGGGTGTTGTTAGTGCAGAGCGGCTCCGGTTTGCAGTCTTGTTCAGAGCCTGGAAAACCACTTGTTTGAAAGAGCTGAGCTGGGTGATGGTGCGGGTTGGGCCGCAGCGGACGTGCCGGGGTGCGCGGAGCCGGCAGCCCTGGGCTTGCACGTCTGCTCTGCTCCCCATGCCGGCCAGCGAGGCCACTGGAGAGCCAGTCCCCCCCGTGCTGGGCAACCTAAATGGGCAACCTACATCCCTCCTGCCACCGCCCCATGGCTGGCAGGGTGCTTTGTGTCCCCACCGCATCCCTGCGGGATGCAGAGAGGAGAAGCAGCTCGGGGTGGGGAGAGGACAGGACAGGGCTGAGGTCTGTAAAGAGACCGGGCAGGCGCGGAGGGCACCACTCGTCCCCAGTGTCCGTGGGGACATGGGGGTGCCTGAGGCCACTTCAGCAGAAAGCGGGAACCACGCAGAGCTGGGACAAAACCCAGGGCAGGGTGAGTGTGGCTGCGGGGATGGGGGGGTGTGCATGGGTGTGCAGCCACCTCCCAGTTGGGCAGGAGGGTCTGTCCCCCCACAGCAGCCCCTCTGGTTCACCTGCTAAAAGTGAGCTGAGGTGGGAAGGGTTTAAAAAACAAAACCCTTTGCCCTGGCCCAGGGTGCCTGTCCTGCCTGCTGCTTGCTGCCTGCTTGCTGCCTGCTGCCCGCCCGCCTGCCCACGAGGGCGGAGGGGAATGCCAAAGCCCAGCTTATCTTTTGTCTGGAACAATAGAGGGCTTGGCCCTATTGTTCTACCTTGCCCGCCCAGCCGGAAAGCGAGTCCCCTGGGGCAGGGGCTGCTGGAGGGGATTTATGGGCAGGGATGGGCAGGGCTGGCAGGGCCCATTCTCACCCGTCAGGGCTGCGTGGCCCCACATGGGCACTGCCACCCATGGGCAGCTCTGCAGGTGAATTCCCAAGGGGAAGAGGTGGCTGCTGGGCACCCTTCCTGCTCATTTTTCTTGCCGTGACACAGGGATTTCATGAGCTGGGGGGTTAATTTGGGGGAGATCCCCTGGGCAGGCTGGAGGACCCATCCGTACCCGTGCGGGCGGCAGCATGGGCAGAGGCAGAGCTGTAGCTGCCTTTCCTGGAGGCTCTCAGGCTGTGGTTTGGGTCTCCAGGTGCAACGCTGCCCTTTGGGCTTCCAGTGCCCAGTCCTTCCTGCTGCAGGTCTAGGGGGTCCATCCTGGGACCATCCGCGGGTCTGGGGGTCCATCCTGGGAACTGCCTTGGGGAACATGCATTTTTGCGGGGGGGTGGGGGTGGGGAAGTTGTGCATGTGCTTATTTTGGGTACTGGGGGCTGGGTACTGGATGTGGCTGTCGGTGCAAGCGGCACAGCCCAGGGGAACACGCAGCAGGAGCCACACGAGTGCTTGAAGCCAACGCTGCCCGTGAACACCTCGGGCTGCAACCCACACCCCCACGGGCCCTTACAGCCCTCCTCCATCCTTCATTTAGGGGGGGCAAAGCACAGCTGACCCATCTCCACGGGGGCTCCCAGCGGCCGCATGGCTCCAGCAGCCCACGTGTGACTTTGCCAGAGCAGTGTGAAACGCCCCCGGTCCCTCTTGTCCTCCCTGTGCTGCCCGAGACACCCCCCCCCCCATGACACACAAGTGGTGCGTGGTACAGTGGGGTCCATGTGCCCCCCCTGTGTGTGCCGGGGAGCGCGCCGGGATGCGGCACGTGGAGTCAGGAGCTGCCAAAGCCCCTTGCCGGGGGAAGCAGGCTCGGGGACCCCAGGGTAATCGGGATATGGGGAGAGGGGGACAGGTGCCACAGGGTACAAAGAGCCCCTTGTGCGCTGGCGTGCGCTGCGGGACGCAGCGAGCCCCGGGCTGGCGGGGGGCAATTGGACACCCCCTTGCAAACGGGGAGGGCTGGCAGCTTCTTGCTGAAATGCCTCAGCCCTCTGTCTGTGCTGTTTTTCTGTTGTGCAATGAAAACTATCCCGGTGGGCCAGTAAAAGCTTGTTCCCAAATTTCTCTGCTCCCCCAGAAGAGAGGAGCCGAGCCGGGAGCCGCTGCCTGACCAGGATTTCATGGGCTTTTAATTCCTCTGAAGCGAGAGGGGAGAGGAGGGGTGCGGTGCCGAACCCAGCCTTGGGTCCTGCAGCGGGATGGGTGGTGGGGGGTGTCCTGCACCCCCCCCCCCCCTCCTTAGAGCCCGAGGTCTCTCCCTGGGCCAAAATAATGGTAGCAATAAAAAGGGCATGAACCAGACCCCCGCTTGCTCCTGCGATTTCTGTCTTGCAAATGTGAGACCTGCCCAGTTACGTGACCAGTGGCCCCGGGAGGCGATGCCGGTTGCCAGCCCCATTGCTGCTGCTGTGGGATGTGATTTAAAAGATGTGTAGACGCGGTGCTTAGGGGCATGGTTTAGTGGTGGGATGGCAGGGTCAGGGTAACGGTTGGGCTTGATGATCTTAAAGGTCTTTTCCAACCCAAACAATTCCAGGATTCCATGCTCTGGCTTGCCCGCAGGGCGCAGAGCAATGGGGGGATGAGCCGTGAACACGGACGCCTGAATCCGCACCCTAAATCAGGGGGAACACCACCACGGCTTTCACGACTAAGGGGGAGAAGCCAGGCCAAAAGTGATTTCTTTGGGGGTTTTCTTCCAGACTCAACCAGCCATGGCTCTGCTGAGCCGAAGCACAGCGGGAGCGGAGTCAGGGTTGCCGTTAGTAAGGGTTTGATGATTTGGGGCAGATGATGGACAGACAGCCACTGGCACCGAGCACCCATCCTTCAGGCTGCCTTTTCTTTCAGAGGGAGGTAGAGGATGGCCCCGGAGCCTTGTGGGGCAGCTTCCATCATGCCAGCAAAAAAAAAAAAAAAAAAAATCTGCTGCTGAAATGTCGAGCGGCCCCAGCAGCTGGAGCTCCCCCCTGCCCCGAATTTGGGCAGCAGCTGAGGAGGGCGAAGTGGCTCCACGGAGGCTTTGTACCTCCTTGTCCATGCACGTGACAGCTTGGGCATAGGGTCCTGTTTGCTGCAGCTCAGGATCCTGTGCAAAGGGACCCCGGAGGTTTCTGGGGCACTGCTGGCTGCGGGGTGTGTGGGGCGCTGCAGGCGGAAGCACGGCCCCATGGTTTTCGGGTGTCACCGTGGGTTGGGTGCCGTGTGTGAGAGGTGCCAGGGCTGGCCCTGAGCATCCTTTCGGTGCTCACGTGTGTGCCCTGTTCACCCAGGGAAACGCGAGTGCAAACAAGATGGGGTGGCCCCCCCCAGTCCAGAAAATGCTCCCCCCCCCCCAAAATGCCCCCCCCCCCCCCCCCCCCCCAGCTTGGGGGCGGCTGGAGAAAGAATGACATTAGCGGAAGGTGTAAAATGCCACGAGAAACTCAAGCGAGGGTAGGGGGAGATGGGCACCAGCTGATGGCATGGGTTGCCATTGGGATGGACCATGAGGCTGTGCCGAAATAGCACCAGGTCCTGCGTGCCACAGCCCTCACCTGTGGGTCCCTCGTGGCGCGGTGCAGGGAAAAAAGGGTTCGGAACGCCCGGCCCAGGAGGTGCAGGGCAGATCACTGCCGAGGCGAGTGAGCCCCGTGTCTTTTTTTTTTTTTCTAAGCAGGAGAGGAAAAGGGTCAGATGTCTTCGCCCCTCCGTCATGCGATAGGAAAGTATTGTTTACGAAGCAGCCGAGTCAAACGCGCCCTCCGCTCTGCCTGGAAACGCTGAGTGAGTGAAATGACACAAAAACGACACTGAGATTGGCCTCCCCGATAAGCCCGAGGGCCGCTTTTGGGTGAGGGGAGGACAGAAACTGTGAAGAAAAGGAGGGAGACGTGCTAACCGCGCTCTCTCGCCGCGCCGTGCCGTGCCGGCATCACCGCGCCGTCCCGCCGGGGCTGGGTGAGTTGTCCCCGTCCTTCGCCTCCTGGCTCTGGTGGCCTTCTGCTACGGAGGGGGGGGATTCTTTATTTGCTCTGAGTTCGCCAATGTTTAAAAATCTCTTTCCCGTAATTGATTGATCGATGCCAATTGGTTAAATTGGGGAGTGGGGTGATGGAACAAGGCGATGCCTGTGCTGGGGTGCTGGGAGGAAGTTTGGGAGCAGCCCCAAGGACCTCCACTGGGTCCCAGGGCCCCCCCACCCACCCGCCTGCCACCCCGGGGATGGTCGGCCACTGCTGGCATCGGTGGGACCATGGGCCTGATCCAGCCACCCTGGGTGCTGGGTGTCAAGGCTCAGCAACCCGCGAGCCGGGCAGGTTTTGCTGCCATTTTTTTGCACCCAGACAAAGCCTTGCGGAAAGGAAGAAGCTGGTTTTAAAAAGTATTTCTGATGCAGAAAAAAGGAAAGTAAGAGTAAATAAATTCCCCTGCGTCAGAGTTCATCCCTCCTCTTGCTTCCCCCTGCGTCTTTAGTTAACGTGCCCTAATATTGCTGTGTTTCATTGCCTTGCAATGCCGGGGAAGAAAGGAAGGGCAGGGGAGAGGGATGGAGTAAGGGGTCTCTCCAAATGTTAAGGCTGTGGGGTTTGGACTTTTCCCTGGAGCGTTCAGACCTGCAGGGAAGGGAAGTTTCTTCTCCCAACACTTCTCCCCAACCGTTCCTGCCCATGCCGCCGCTCAGACCTGAGCAAAGCGCTCGCCGCTGCTGAGCACCCCCTTCTCCCCCTGCACCCTCCGGGGCTGCCAGGCCTTTTCTTAAAGATGCTTTCACCCACACAACCGTCCCGGCACAAGAAACCCATCTGCCTGCAAAGCCGGGGACGGCGCAAGGTGATTTTTTTCCTTATTGGTCTTACTGAGTGGAAGGAAAAAACCAAACCATCCTGCAGACTGTCTAGTCTTGAGGCCAGGAAACGGGAATGACCAGCGCAGTCCCCGGCCATCACGTGGACTGTCGCTGGGATTGTTCCCGCGCCTTCTTCCTCCGGGCTTTGCACGGTTTTAAATAATTCCAGCACGATGGAGTTTCCTCCGCTTCCCTGATGAGATCATT
This sequence comes from Gorsachius goisagi, assembly GCA_018403395.1. NCBI lineage: Eukaryota > Metazoa > Chordata > Aves > Pelecaniformes > Ardeidae > Gorsachius > Gorsachius goisagi. Next base: position 15,499 of record BOSO01014024.1, on the reverse strand, counting down.
CCCCGTCTAATAAATCTCGCGGCCAGGAAGTTCCACCTGAGGTTCAGTTTAATTTTTCCCCTACTTAAACCCCTCCTATCGCTCATCCCAGCAAAGGAAAAATGTGTTTGGGTCGTGGCTGTGAAGGCGGTGGAGCTGTGCCAGTTTACACCCGGGGAAGGATCCGACTGCCTCTTTATATTTGGTTTCATTGTTTGGATGGTTATAAAACGGCTGGCTGGTTTTTGTCTGCATCCTAACGCTGCTGGGCTCGCGAGAGGTGGCATCGCTGGATTTTGGGTCGCGGAGGCAGGGCTGGGCGGTGGAGGGGGGTCCCAGTAAAGCCCTCGTGCTGGGGGGGGGCAGCGCGGGCAGAGAGCGGCTGAGTATTCCTTCACGCCAAGGCAGGAAAGTGGTTTGCCGTGATGTGTCCCCCTGCCATCTCATAAGAAACCAGAGCAAGGTGATAACCCCCCCTCAGAGGCGCTGTGAAATCCGAGTTAGCAGTAAGCTGGAAATTGTTAGCAAGAGGGGGCAGTGGGAGGCTGGGACGTGGCCCAGTTAAAACGCGCTCCGGGCTGGGTCAGACGGACCCGTGTACCCCCAGGGAATATGTTGTGCTTGTCTCATCATTATCACGGGAGGCTTCGTTTTCCCGTTCCCACCCGGAGCATCCCGCGTGTCCAGGCTCCGTCACCGCCTCCTCGGGTCCGGCCGGTCCTGAGGCAGAGGCCAGCCCGGTGCTGCAGGGACGGGGCAGGGTGAGGTGGGTTTGAGCAAGCGAGTTTATTCCAGGAGATTTAGAAAAGCAGAAGCTGACTCTTTCAGGCCAGAGCTGCCCTCCAAGGACTCGATCTGCTGTAGCTTAGGGCTCGCACAAGCCATCGGCCGGTGCCCTGAGACAACCCACCCAGAGCGGGGATCTCCTGGCGTATGCAGGCGCTGGAGGACACGCAGCCGTGCTCTGAAGCAGCCCAGATCCTCATCTCCCCCTTGCCACAGCCCGAGAATTCATCTTTTTTCTCCCTCTCTTTTGCAAGTGTTCACTTAAGTGAATTTAGTCCTTAATACGGGTTATTTTCTCTCTCTCCTCAAGTTTTGAATGGCGGGATTGATTCGATTCCCCCCTGAACCTCTGAAGGGCTTCTCCGCTGGCATGCATCAGCGAGATATGCATTTCATTAGCAGCCCTGGATATGGCCCGGAGGCCTTGGAAGAAGGCAGGTTGGGTTTTTGGGGATAGAATTAGTAAATGCTATGCTAGCTGGTTGTAATTGCTTTAGGGTTAAATCTTCCAAGTGCCGGGCGGTAATAGGAGACCCGCGTTGCTGCTTTTCATCTTAGTAGATGGAGAATTGATGCTTCCCCCCCCCTTGCAAAGCGCCGTAATGTGGCAGTGCTGAGGCTGCGGCCGTAGGAACTCTTCCAAAAGGCAAAGGGGGAGATATCCCCCCATGGGGGGCACCAGGATGGGGGTCCCACGCCTGGTTGGAGAGGGGAGAGCGGGGACCTGAGTGGAAGGTGGGGTGCTTGGGGCGGCACATGCAGGGGGGTGACCTTCCTGTGCTGGCTGTTCCCAGCAGTTTCCGTGATGCCGATGCTCTCGCTGTAGCGTCACTGCTTTGCTCTGAGCCCGTAGAGATGTTTCCGGACGCCATTATCCTTTGTGGGGGGGAAGAAATTGCCTTCAGTTGGTGGATGGAATGGATGGTGGATGGAGGTTGGACAAAGACCCGTCTGTGTGGTGTGGGCAGTGGGAAATCCCAGCTCCTGCTGATGCCAGAGCTTTTCCCACGGGACCCCAAAATCTTGCCAGGATGGAGAGGGGCAGTTGGGGTCTGGGGGTCTCTCTGGGATGGTGAAGCAGCCATCGGCTACCGTTGGGCAGGACGTGCCTGGCAGCTCATGTGGGCATCATCGTGCCCATGGCAGGGCTTAGCACGCAGGAGCCAGCCCGCTGCCCGGTTCTGCGCTTGCTGGGCGCTTACTGCTGCCCCTCTGCCCCCTGGGGCATTATGCCCCCCAAAATGCCCCCCCGCCTGCCAAAGATCTCCCTTCTTGGCATTGATTTTGCAGCTTTTCCGGCAACCTGAGCTCTTGGCAGCCTTCTGGGCAGATGGAGGTTGTGGCTTTCCGTGGGAGCGCCGCTGACAGGTAAGATGTTAAAAATGCGGCATTTGAGGATACGTAAAGCGTTGGCTCGTGCTCCCCCAAACGCAGAGCGTTTCCGTTGCTGCAGCGCCCGGGTTTGTGGGGCAGCACGGGTGGGTGCGCGCCTGTGACGCAGCCCCGCGGGGGAACACGTGTCCCGCGGCTGTGGCCGATGTCCCTCGGGGACACGTGTGGCTCTCACGTGGTGGCGGCTTTTCTGGGGCTGAACACGGTCAGCACCCAGGTGTCTTCTGGGTTTAAAACCCGCTTTTTCAGATGGAGTAAACCCCGAGGTCTTACGCTTTCTGCCCCCTCTCACCTACAGCGTGTAGCCAACGTGCTGGCATCCCCCTCCATCCACGGCCAGGGGTGGCAGAGCCTGCATCCCCCATGGCTGCCTTCCCAGGGAATAACCTGCCCTTACGGGATGCTCCGCATCCCTGGGGGATGATGGCAGCCCCGTGAACTTCCCCTGGCCGGGGCCATTTACCTTGGCCGTCCCTGGCCATCCCTGCCCGGGCACGGTGGAGGAAACCATCCATTCTTTTATGTGCGAAGGCACGCCAGGCGGAAACGGTTGGAAACAGCCCCGAAAGGACATTCCAAGTCTGGCAGGAAAGCGTCCCGCTCATCTGGCAGGAGACGGGCTATTGTCTGTCCTGGTGGCCGGCCGGGATTCCTCGGACCCTGCTTAGAAGAAAAAAAATGTCCGTGTGTGTCTTATTTTTTCCTCTGCCCTCTCTCTCGGGGGTGTCGGGAGCTGCGAACGCTGCACGCGGCCGGTGCGTGCACGGCGGTGGTGTTGCGCCGCCCCGGCTCTCCTCGGCGTCGCTGTGTTTGCTCGTCTGGTGTTTCCATCCCCCCCACCCAGCTGGGTTGGTTACCTGGGCCATGGAGGCAGGATGCGGTCACGGGGCGAGTGGCTGCGTGCTGCTCGGGATGGGTGGATCTGTTTTGGGGTGGCTGGGTACCACGCTGCGCTCCTGAAGGGAAGAGTTTGCCGTAACGCGTGAAGCGAGAGCTTTCTGCTGTACCTGGGGGGAGAGAGGAAAAGAAAAGCCCCAGGAACCTCCCCTGCTGCCCCACTCCACCTCATGGGCAGGTGGGGGCAAGGCCAGCCCATAAATTTGGGCAGCCCAGCTCCCCCCAGCAACTCCCAGCCACTCTCCCCAGTCCCCCTTCTGCAGGAGCCCTTTGCACCGCAGTCCCCTGGGCTGGGATCAGCCCCGAGTGGAGGGGCAGGATCAGTCCCGCGGCAGGCGCGCTGCGGCACGGGGCAGGGCTGCGGGGACCGTTCCCGCACTCGCGTCCTCTCCCAGGACCAGCGGAGGCGGCCGTGCCACCGTGCCATCGCCTTGAGCGGAGCAGCGCGGGAGATTTTGTGTGTTGGTGGCTTTCTGGCCTCCTGGGCTTGCTGGTGTTTTCGCAAAGAGCTTGGGTTTCACGGAGCCTCAGCGCCTGCTTTGTCCCTGCCTGAGCCGCGGGCAGAAGTCCTCGCTGCCTTCGGGCAGCCTCGCCTGCCGGCCTCCCCCTCCAGCCGCCGTGTGAGCAGAAACCCTTTCCGTACGACTGCAGGCAGGATCTGCTGCGGGGAGAAAGCCTGGTCCAGCCAGCACCACACCTTTGCTGGGAAGCTTTTTGGCTTTTCTTCCCCTTTGCAGCGTTGTGCCGGTGGGGTGATGCTGGCAGCCCCCTTTTTTTGCAAAGCCAGAGCCCGCACGAGTGACCGGGAGGAGGTTCTGGGTGCCAGGATGGGGGGGGGGTCTCGGCATCTCGCCGGCGCTCCCCGAGCTGCTGCGGTGCCGGGCAGGGTGGGGGCTCGCTGGTGCCTTGGCCCCTCCGGCCTTTTGAGCTGTTCTGCTGCAACACAAATGGGGCAGATAGGATCGGCTGGCGGGCAGGAAGGGTGGCACGGCCACGGGGAGAATTGCAGGACGTGCCGCTCGGGGGTACGAATGGAGAAAGAAAAGCCGTCGCCATCCTGAAACTCTCAGCCCTTGGACTGGCTGGGCTGGAGTTTGGAGGCAAGGTGGGCACATTGATGCCTGCAGAGTATGGGTGTTTTGGGGCTTCAGCGCCTGGGAGATGAGCCCCCCCTCGTGCTCCCCAAACCACCGTGCTGCGAGGAAGCGGCCCCGTGGGTCCCTGGTCCCTCACCCCGAGGACTCGTGGCTCCCCGGTGGGTCGCGTTTCGGCCCTGCAGGCTGGCACTTTGCATCCCAACGCCATTCCCTCCCTTCCCCTCCACCCTGCATTAAATGGGGAACATGAAAGGCGAAGCTCTGCTCCGCTCCCCGTGCCAAGGCAATTGTTCCCATCCCTATTGTCAGCCACAGGCAGCCCCGCAGCCCCGCACCTGAGCCCGCAGCTCAGGGCTGCCGCCGGAACCAGCCCTGTAACAAGATAACGGCGCCGTTTTCTCCTTTTTCTTCTCTTTTTTTTTTTTTTTTTTTTTTTTTGTTCAGCAAACCGTATCATAAATCCACAAAGAGGCCCCTTTCAAACAGACCCCTATTAAAGTACCGGCCCCGTTTTTAAGAGTATAAACTTCCAGTGGCCCTGGGAGGTTCTGTACAATAGAAATGTGACCTGCCGGAGGAGCGGGACGTCGCTTTTGTGCGTGGCTCAAACCAAAGGTACCGAAGGCATCGCTTGGTGCTGCAGTGTTGCTGCTGCTGCCCCATTGCCTGGGCACCCGGGCAGCGTCCCCGCCACAGGGAGGGAGGGCAGACCTGTGGCAGGGGTGCTCTGAGCAGGTTTTTTTGCCTTTAAAAAAAACCCCAAAAAGCTGGAAGGAGGGTGCGGCTGTGCACCCACACCTGCAGGTCCCAAATTAGAAAAGCACCCAGGGCAAGGTGCTGCAGCCGCCGTGCATGCGTGCCTCAGTTTCCCCACCTGTAGCACATGGAGAGCAGGGGCTCCGGGCCAGCGTCTGCCTCCGCGGGTCCTTGGAGCCGGCGGAGCCATGGGCACAGCTTCCCGCTGGCTGCCTGCCACCGCCACGCCGCTGCCAAGCGTGTCCGGTTCCTCCCCGGGCGAGGCGTGTCGCGGGCAGGCGATGGGTTTTCGGGCGGGCGCTGACCGTGCCCAGGTCACCCTCCCCGCTGCTGGGCTGGCCAAGGTGAGCCGGGGGCAGGAAGGGGCGACGCGGGCGGTGCCGCAGGATGCGGCAGATACCGGGCGATGCCGATGCCGGGAGGAAGCCCGCCGGCCCGGCGAGAGAGCGATGGTTTGTTCAGCAGAGGGCAAGGGAACTGAGATTAAAAAAAGCCCCGCTAAGATCAGAAAGGCTGGCGCGCACAGTGCCCTATTGTGGAGCTGTCACACTTCCCTTTACTTTATTGCTTTTGTCCAACACCCTATTGTTCCACTTCCTTTTGTCCCCTATTCACAGCCCTGGCTTTTCATTACCCAGCCGGCCTTGTTGTTTTCATTTCTTTTGTTTGAAGTTCCTGAGAGGAAGGTTTTATTTTCAGCGGTTTGATTAATTCGCAGCTTGAGCTGGGCTTTGTTTGTTACGTAATTGCTGCCCCGAGTCGGGCAGCCCCCCCCCCCCCCCCCCCCAGCTCACACCCCCAGCCCTGATTTCGGGGAGCCCCGATGAGCCATCGGGATGTGGGGAGGTGAGAGGGAGCGGGGGGTCCAGCTGTGGGGTTCCAGAGCCCGGGCAGGATGCTCTCCCCATCCCACCACGGCCCCTTCCCACCTCGGCAGCCCCTGTGGTCCCACAACCCGGATCCTGCCAGCGGCCGGCGCAAATCCCTTCCTTAACGGCCTCCTTTTCCCATTATTCCTCACTGAAAGGCGAACTTTGGGAGGGTAATGTTTGTTCCCATTCTTGCTGTGCAGCCTGAGGGTTGGTGGCCCTGAGAAGGCAAAGCCCTGCGAGCATGGCCGTGTCCCCTTGCGCACGGCTGATCCCTTCCCAGTGGAGGCACGGTGAGCTCCCGGCGTGCCCGGCACTTGCTCCGGGATATGGCCCCTGCAGCCCTGGCACTGCTGGAAGTTGCGGCAAAGCTGGGGCTTTGCAAGGGACGTGGCTGCGATGGGTTGTTTGGGGTAGATCCCATCGAAAACACCGGCTCTGGCCGTGCTTGGGGTCCCCTGGGGTTGCACAGCTCGTCCCCCATAACAGCTCGTGGTCACTTCTGCGGTGCCTGGCAGCACTGGGAGTTGGACCAGCACCCATGGCCATGCTGGTGAGGTTGGGGAGAGCCGTTCCCTGCGGCCGGCCCCTTGCCCTGGCTGGGGCTTGGCCGGTCCCAGCTCCGCGCCATGCTGGGGACTCCCAGAGGAGCGATTCTGGTGGCTGTCCCAGCCATTGTTTGGCGGGGCCAGGATTTCCATTTCCCGTCAGAGCGGGAAACCTGCCTGCCGCCCTGCCGGCTTTCTAGGCACGGCTCCTGGGGCAGTGCCGGTGGGGGGGGGGACAGCTCATGAGCCGAGAGCCGGGGACCCCTGGGGTGCTGGCTCGGTTCCGGCACGGGTCCTCATTGTGGTGAGCCTTGGGCTGCTCTCTGCCGGGCTGCTGGGTGGTGGGCACGGGCTCAGACTGGCCCTAAATCCCACACTTCTAGGTGGGCTTTCTTTGGGGCCAGGAGAAAAAAAAAGGTGCGTTGGGCTTGTTTGCCTTGGAGCTTCTGGCCCTTGAGCCCCAAATCTGCAAAAACCAACCTCAAGAAGCCAGGAATGAGGGCTCAGCTTTGCCAAGTCATGGCGAGAGGCGAGACCATTGCCCCTGGAAAACCAGCCTCATGGGGCACGCCAGTATGGGGCTGGGCTGGGAAAAGGGGTGCCCGCGGCCAGGGGGTGCCCCATGGCTCCACTGACGGCCCTGCCATCCCGTAGGATGTCCATGAGGAGCCCCGTTTCTCCCCACCTGGAGCTTGATGGAGCAGGCAGCATGGTGAACTGCAGCATCAAGACAGAGGAGAAGAAGGAGGGCAGCTACGAGTCCCCGCCGGGGGCTGCCCCCAGCACCGAGCCCCATCCCAACGACCTGCCGGGGCCACCGCCGAGGGAGGGCACCGACCCCCAGGCCCTGCCGCAGGTGGGTCCCATGGCTGTGACAAATTCTGGTCCTGGCTGGGGTCTTGCCGGGCTGGCAGAGCATTGCGGCCATCCCCGCTCTGGACCTGGGCTCTGTCCCCTGGCAGAGGGGGGTGGTTGTTTCCCCAAGTGGTTATTCCTCATCCCGAGGAAATGAAGCTGAATCCCAAGGCTCTCCAAGGCTTTCTGGCCCTTGTTGATGCTCTTGGGTCAGCCCTGGGGTTTGAGTGCTTTGTCTTTGGCGGGGAGCTCCCTGCGGCCACCTCCAGACCTGTCTGTCCCTTCAGCCTCCCCTTTTAATCGCTCTTGGGTTTTCTCTCCCCCTGACCAGCAGCCTCAACCCTCCAGTTCCCCACACTGCCTCCCGGGGGGGGGGGCTGGGGCTCAGAGGAGCCAGGCAGTCTAAATAAATAATAGAAACCTCCAGCAAGCAAGTTTTTGCAGCACAAAGAGCAGAGATGCTCTCAGCCCAGGCTGGGGGTAATGTGCCTGGCAGAGTGGTCCAGCAGTCAGGAGTTTGGGCTGGCTCTGAGCATCCCACCGGTGGGACCAGCTCAAAGCATCCCGCCAGCCCAGCATCTCCTGCCTGGAGACCTGGGGACATCCCCGTCCGTGGGAGCGGGTGCCGAGTAATGCCGTGTGTGTCGCAGGAGTCCCGCTCGCCCGCCGGCGATGCGCTGGAGCCCAGGCGCTCTGCCTTTGAGCCAGCCGTCAGCGGCCAGGAGAAGCTGGACTTCAACAAGAACTTGAAGGAGGGTAAGAAAGGTTTCTGAGTGGCCTTTGGGAACCCCACCCCCCCGGTCCCTTCAGGCCCCCTTGTCATTTTTGTAAAGCTGCGGGATGGGAAGAGCCACCCCGCGCCGTGGCACGCAGCCCAGGGCTGTGCTCACCCGGCTGTCCTCTCCCCCCCCACATTGCTCTGCTGCCCCCCGTGCCTGCTGGTGTGGACAGTGATGCCAACCATTGAGAAGTTACTGTCCAGCGACTGGAAGGAGCGGCTGCTGGGCCGAAACACCGCCGAGTCCAAGGAAGTGAAAGGTGAGGTCTCCCCCCCGGCCACCCCCCTCCGCCGTCCTCCCTCCTGCGCCCTGTGCCCGGGCAGCCGTGGCTGGAGACGCGGCATTTCCCACCCTAGCAGGAAGGGAGATGTACCCACAAGTGTGTGTATTTAATAGGGGTTTGTACTTTTTTTTTAGCCCAAACCGTAATTTTATTTTTGGAGGGGGTGAGGGTGAGCATCCCTGATGGTTCAGTACATGGGGGTCTTTATGCCCGCCCCCCCCATCACCATCCCCTGGCCGCCCACCACCCGTTAGCACCCAACGGTGGTGGTGATGCTGGTCACCCTCCCCAAAGCCCCTGACCCGCAGCCCCTTGATTTCTTCCAGGAACCCAGGAGAGCCTGGCGGAGAAGGAGCTGCAGTTACTGGTCATGATCAACCAGCTGTCCACGCTGCGGGACCAGCTCCTGACGGCCCACTCGGAGCAGAAGAACATGGCCGCGATGCTCTTCGAGAAGCAGCAGCAGCAGATGGAGCTGGCGCGGCAGCAGCAAGAGCAGGTGGGCTCAGGTCCCTGTGGGCAGCCGGCCCGGGGCAAGTGTTTGCCAGGGACCACCCATCCCTTCAGGAGTCCCTTTGGAATCTGCTGGGCGTGGGTGCAGGACCAGGATAGGGTCCCCTGGGAGTGGTGAGGAGGTGGCTGTGGTGTTGGGGGGCAGTGGGACTTCTCTGGCTGCCCAGAAACCCTCCCGTTTTCTGTGGCCATCCCAAAGATTCCCTGTCTTGCTCCCTGGTCCCAGGAGGATGAGGGTCAAAGAAGATGGGAATTGCACTCCCTAAAATAATTAAATATTATTTAAAATATTTCTATTTCTATTATTATTGTTATTATTATTATTATTATTATTAGTAGTAGTATTTAGTTAATTAGTTAATTAATTATTTGAATTGAATTATTATTGTTGAAAATAATTAATTATTTAAAATATATCCTCAAAATAACCCACTCTGGGTCCTTCCTGACTGCTCCCTTTGCTCTTTGGAGATGTGTTTTTCCTCTCTGGTGGCCCACACGGTGCTAAGGGCAGGGGTGACACCCCAGGGTGGGGGTGACACCCTCCGTCCCAGCCCGTTTCTCTCCCCGTGCCCCAGGAATTGGCGCAGGGGCAGCTCAGCCACCCCCTGCCTGCCCTCCCCATGGCCCTCGGGACCCTCCAAGACCCCCTGTCTCTGTTTTGCCGGTGTCGGGCAGCTCGTGCCAGGCTGTAGCCCCACCGGGGCCACGTTGCTGCCGCTGATGCCCACTGTCTCCCCTCTGCCAGATCGCCAAGCAGCAGCAGCAGCTCATCCAGCAGCAGCACAAAATCAACCTGCTGCAGCAACAGATCCAGGTAAAGGCGGGGGTCACCTCCCCGTGTCCCCCGTCCCCTGCTGGGTGATTGCAGCCCCTTTGTGTGCGGGGCTTGTGCCCCCTCCTGGCGCCAGGCAAGGGGATGGCACCTGCCCGCAGGGTCCCGCAGCGGTTATCGGGGCTCTCTGCTTCTCCCCCCACCTCTCCCCTCCAGCAGGTCAACATGCCCTACGTCATGATTCCCGCCTTCACCCCCAGCCACCAGCCTCTCCCCGTCACTCCCGACTCCCAGCTAGCGCTGCCCATCCAGCCCATCCCCTGCAAACCAGGTGAGCGGGGTCCCCCGGCACTGCCCCAGCGCTGCGGGGTGGCCTTGGCCCCCAACCCCTCTCCCTCTCCTCCCCGCAGTGGATTACCCGGTGCAGTTGCTGCACAGCCCCCCGCCTCCCGCGCTGAAGAGACCCGCCGGCTCGGGCCACCTCCAGATGCAGGTACAGCCCCAAAAGCACCCCCAGTCCCCCAGGCTGGGGGGGTTTGCAGGGGCTGCGCTTCACCTTCCCCTCCCCTCTGCTGCAGGAACCCTCGCAGCCACTGAACCTGACGGCCAAACCCAAAGGTTCTGACCTCCCCAGTGCCTCCAGCTCACCCAGTTTGAAGATGAGCGGCTGCCAGTCCCTCACACCGAGTCACGGGGCCACCAGGGACCTGCAGGCCAGCCCATCCAACCTGCCTCTGGGTGGGTTCTCAAGCGCCTTCACTGATGGATGGTCCCATGCCCTCCTCTGGCGACCTCCCAGACACGGGGGACATCTCTGCTCCCAGGGGTCCCTCCTCCCTGGGGTGGGATGGGTGGGCACCCGTGCTCTGTGCCATCCCCTTGGGGCATGCAGTTGTGATTGCTGGGGTGGGATGGGGTGCTGCGGGGTGTCGGGGGGCGCTGGCGCTGGGGGGTGACCGTGATGGTGTCCTGCCAGGGTTCCTGGGCGAAGGCGACGCCATCACCAAAGCCATCCAGGACGCGCGGCAGCTGCTGCACGGCCACAGCGGGGCCATGGAGGGGTCACTGAGCAACCCCTACCGCAAGGTGAGGGCTGCACGCCGCGGCGTCACCGTCCCCTCTCTGACCCCCTCCTTTGGTGGCCAGAGCCAGGTCTCCATCCAAGGGTGGGCTCCCTGGCTTGGAGCTGGTTCCTCACTCTCCGCTCTCCTGCAGGACCACGTCGGGATTGATTCTTCCCCAGTGAAGGAGCGGATGGAGGAGACCCCTGCCCACCGGCTGGATGAGGCTCTGTTGACCTGTGAGATGGACGGTAAGGATGGCCGAGAGCGCCGCGCTGTGACCCCCCCGCTTGCTCCTTCTGGCTCCTGACCTCAGCCAGGGTTTCCCTCGCAGGCTCACGGCACTTCCCCGAGTCCAGGAACAACAACCACATCAAGCGGCCCATGAACGCCTTCATGGTGTGGGCGAAGGATGAGAGGAGGAAAATTTTGCAGGCCTTCCCGGACATGCACAACTCCAGCATCAGCAAGATCCTGGGTGAGTGCCGGGGATGGCGGCGGGGGGGGCTGGGGCAGGACCCCCCTCTGTATCCCCATGGGGGGACACCAGCTCCATCGGGCTGCTCGCCCCGCTCATCCTCAGCCACCCATGTGCGGGTGATGCCCACCAGGCTGATGCTGGCCCTGCTGTAGCATCACTCTTGGAGGTGCCTGTAGCAGCACGGGCCTCATCCAGCCAATGTCCCATTCCCACCCCCTGACAGCAATGGTCCTGCTGCAGCTCCCGGCCACACCAGCCCTACCCCACGGCCGTGTCCCTAATTAAAAGTGGGTGCTGCGGTCACCAGCGAGCCCGTCCAAAGGGTTACCTCTGACACCCACACCTCACTCTGCCACTGACTCGTTTCAGCAGCTCCGCTCATTAAAGAGAAAAAAAACCCGAAATAACCACCAAGCTTTTCCCTTGGAAAGAGCACGTGGGCAGGATCTGCTCCATTTACTTCTCACGACCGTGGGGGCAGAGGGGGAGTCGGGGAGCGGGCGCTTTGGGGTGAGCTGCTTGCTGTCACGGTAGATGTCCATGGCTTTAAAGAGCTGGTGCAGCTCTGCCCAGGGACCCAGAGCTGCGAGCTGCTCGAGGGGTGCAAATTTAGGGACGACTGGTCCAGAGCCGGTGTGCACCCAGGCGGCGGGGGGGGTGGTCGGTTCCTGTGTGCTCTCCTGCTCCTGGAAATGTGAGTCTGCGCCGGTGCGAGGGGCCCAGTGCGTGGGGAAGGGGCCGGTGGAGGACACCTGGGCACCATGGGCAAGGAGCTTGCATGCCTCCGTGCCTCAGTTTACCTGGGCCGCCTGGCTCGTGGTGCAGGTGCGGGAGGTGGAGCTCCCTGGGGGAGCTGGGCCATGCTAGGGGGTGAAGGACACCCAGGAAAAGGGCACACAGGGACTCACAGGAGGGTTTAGGTGATGGGGGGGGTGTTCTCTGGAGGTCCCCAGCCCAAAGCCCTGCTCAAAGCCCAGCTAACTCCACAGTCCCATCAAGGATGCTCAGGCCTGTGTCCTGAGCTGACTGTTGAGCATCTCCAGGGATGCTGAGGATCTCCAAGCATCTCCAGCTTGTCCTTCTCTTTCCCAAACTGGACGCTGGTCCAGCTACAGCCTCTCCCAGGTGCTGAGCTGAGGGGATTAATCCCTTCTCTCCACCAGCCTGCCCCCGAGCCCCTTCTCCCAGCTTTTGTGCTGTGCCCTGCTTTGCCCTCCTGCCGGGGGTACTGGTGGCGATGACAATGAAGGTCAGCCGTGGGGGAATGCGAGTCACACGCCGGCACAGCCTATTTTAGCTGCAGCACCTGCTCACCCAATACCTTCCAGAGCATCCAAAGCCCTGGCCCAAGAGGTGCCCGGGGAAGGTCAGGGCTGGGGACCTGCTCCCGGTGTGCTGGCCGGGCCGGCTGCCCTCTGCGCCACGGGGCTCCCACCACAGCAGCCGCTCTCCCCGGCTGCCGTTTGCGCAGGGGATGGCGTGAGGATTAATTACTCTTGCAAGGGCTATCCCAGCGTGGGTTCCCTCGCAGCGGGCATGGGGTGGGTGGGTGGGGGGGTTAAGCATGCCCCGTGGCTCCTCTCCGCACAGGCTCCCGGTGGAAATCCATGACGAACCAGGAGAAGCAGCCCTACTACGAGGAGCAAGCCCGGCTGAGCCGGCAGCACCTGGAGAAATACCCCGACTATAAGTACAAGCCCCGACCCAAACGCACCTGCATCGTGGAGGGGAAGCGGCTGCGCGTGGGCGAGTACAAGGCGCTGATGCGGAACCGGCGGCAGGACGCCAGGCAGGGCTACTTGATAGGGTAACGCGCCCCTTCCTCACCCCCCCCACACCACCCCCCCGCCCTGGGGTGGGGGGGCTCGCCGAGGTGCCCGCAGGGTGGGTGCCCCAGGAGGCAGGGGAAGGCAGGAGGAGCACCTCGATGCCCCGGCCGGTGATCGCATTCCCCTGTCCTGCAGGCCCCAGGGCAACCAGATGCCCCCCGCCTCCTCGGATGTGCTGTACCAGCGGCCGGTGGGCATGCAGCTGACGCCCCCCCTGATGGAGCACTACCTGCCCCGCAGCATGGACCCCAGCATGCCCGTCATCGTCAACACGCGCAGCCTCAAGGAGGGTGATGGCGGGGACGATGGCCACTCGGTGGCCGACGGTGAGATGTACCGCTACAGCGAGGAGGAGGACTCGGAGGGCGAGGACAAGAGCGACGGCGAGCTGGTGGTGCTGACAGACTGAGGGGGGCCGGGGCGGGGGGCGGTGGGGTGGCGGGTGGGGGTGGCAGGGCTGGCTGCCACCAGGAAGGAGGTCAGAGCATCCCCCGATGGGACGGGACCCGGCCAAAGGGCTGCGGTGGGGGCAGAGGAGCGCTGCTACCCCGGCAGGCAGGAGCCACCACTGCCTGCCTGCAAATGGGTCCCATGAAGGTGGCATCCCAGCATTTTGGGTGGGCTGCTTCCCGGGAGAGGGACAAGCGCCACATGGGGCCACGGATGGGGCGTGTTGGTCACACCGGACAAGCTGGCAAGTGCTCTGGGGGCAGGGGCATGGGGAGCTGAGGGCACTTGGCCCAGGGATGTGGGTGCCACGGCTGCTGAGCTATCACCCACCTGCAGCCCCCTCCCCAGGAGCTACCTGAGGGTATCGGGGTGCGGGAAAACCTCCGGAGCATCTTCCAGCCTTGCAACAGGCACAGGTCCCTTGCAGGGAGACTCACCTGAGGCTGCCAGCCCCCATGGCCGGGGACGCAGGATGGGGACACGTTTGTCCCTCGCTCAGCCCCGCCTGACATCCCCCCCCCCCCATTTCCCACTCGGTCTTTGGAGCCTGCCAGCAAATTCCCATGGAGCCATTTTTAGCTCTCGCCTGGCCCGAGTACCAGCCAAGGGCACCGAGGAGCCCTTTATGCTCCTGACAGCTCTGGCCCACTTTGTAAATAAAGCCGGTGCCTGTTCCCTGGCTGTGCCACTGCCCCGGCCCCCCGCCAGCCCCTGCCCCGGGCACAAGCCCCAGCTGCGGTGGGTACGTGGCCCCCCCCCTCCGTCCCTGGGCACCTCTGCCTCCCACGCTCCAGCTCTGCAAGCCTCAGGCTCCACCTGTGAGCTGCATCGTGGAAGCCACACAGGGAGGGAAAAGAACAGCAATTAGGAAAGGAAAAACAAAATAATTAAAAAAAAAAACCCCAACCAAAACAGAACCAACCTTGCTCCGCTCAGAGCCTGGCCCAGGGGTGTTTGGGGTGCAGTGTGGCCGCCTGTCTATGCATGGTGTCTGTCCGGCCGTGCATGCATGTCTATCCAGCTGTACATGCATGGTGTCTGTCCGGCTGTACATGCATGCTGTCTGTCCGGCTGTACATGCATGCTGTCTGTCCAGCTGTACATGCATGATGTCTGTCCAGCTGTACATGCATTCTGTCTGTCCGGCTGTACATGCATGGTGTCTGTCCGGCTGTACATGCATGCTGTCTGTCCAGCTGTACATGCATGGTGTCTGTCCGGCTGTACATGCATTCTGTCTGTCCAGCTGTACATGCATGGTGTCTGTCCGGCTGTACATGCATGATGTCTGTCCGGCTGTACATGCATGCTGTCTGTCCAGCTGTACATGCATGGTGTCTGTCCGGCTGTACATGCATGCTGTCTGTCCAGCTGTACATGCATGATGTCTGTCCAGCTGTACATGCATTCTGTCTGTCCGGCTGTACATGCATGTCTGTCCAGCTGTACATGCATGGTGTCTGTCCGGCTGTACATGCATGGTGTCTGTCCGGCTGTACATGCATGTCTGTCCGGCTGTACATGCATGGTGTCTGTCCGGCTGTACATGCATGTCTGTCCAGCTGTACATGCGTGCTGTCTGTCCGGCTGTACATGCATGGTGTCTGTCCGGCTGTACACGCATGCTGTCCAGCTGTACATGCGTGCTGTCTGTCCATACATGCATGCCGTCTGTCCGGCTGTACACGCACGCTGTCCGGCTGTACGCAGAGTCTGTGCACCGCCCTGTGGCAACAGCCAGAAACAGGCACCGCAGCTCGGGCTGCAGCCACAGCCTGGCCTGGCACCGCGGGGACCTTGCTGGGGGTGCGGGGGGGGGGGG
>BOSO01014023.1:37091-54079 GCA_018403395.1 Gorsachius goisagi | reverse complement strand
TTATCATCCTTGTTGCTCTCCTCTGAACTCTCTCCAGGAGTTCCTCATCTTTCCTGAACCGGGGAGCCCAGAACTGGACACAGTCCCCCTTTAATCTCCTCTGCTGGACACAGGGAACATAAAGCGCTTCCAATAACCACAGCTTCCCCTTATCGCTACCTCAGATAAGATCAGGATGGCTTAAGGGCCATCAGCTCTACCTTATTTTTCCACTATAGCCGATGCACAGATCCAGGGGAGGGTTATTCATGTTAACTAACAGCGACGTCTAAAATGGAAACGCGGACTCCCAGCAGTAGGGACCCCATCTGACACAACAAATCGCTGGATGTTAGAAGCAGCCCCCACCCACCCAGAGACATCCATTGCCTTGAAGGCAACCATCAACAGTGCCCAGCCAAGATTAATCCCGTGCAGGTTCTCCTGTGAGACCGGGGCTTGACCCCGGCCAAACTGCAAGCAGCAGCAAGACCATGCGGCTCCCTAGGCTGACACTGAACCTGGCCACATTAAGAGATAAACCACGCGCTGCATAGCTGTGAAACAGCAATAAAAGCATTTTTATGTTCTGTTTGAACCAGAAAGTGCGTCTCCCCGCACGCTGCATACTACCAGAGGCCTGAAGGCTTTTGATACCAGCAAACTGCAGGGATGACCTACACATGCCCAATGCACAGGTCTGTACAGTTTATGAAATGGATTTTACCGCTGACCAAAAAAAAAATATTAAAAAAAACAACCCCAAAAATGAAAAAAAAGCCCTTAGAAACATTAAATATGCGTCCTTTGTAATCATGACTCATAAGGCTACATCACTACAGGCAATCCCGACCCAGTCACAGAGCCTGACTGCAGTCCAGATGGCTGAACTGCCAATTACCCAGCAAATCTAAATGAAAAACAAGAGCTCGAGCAACACGTATGCAAACAACTAATGCCATGCTTCCACCCAAACCCTCGCTTTCCTTGCTGGGGCCTGGCAGGCAGAGGTCAGATGAAAGGGTGTCAGTTCAGGATTCAAACGCCACCACTTGAAGCACAGATTAACTTTTACAAGCTGTTTTGCAATTCTTATTCTGGATCTGGTCCTGCCTCTAGCTCGGTACAGACACACTGATAAATCCAGGCAAGGTCCCTGGGCAGCTGGGGAAGACGATGCTGCGTGCGAGACCTTGCCAGCCAGAGCCTAATGTCACGTTTGGGGTTTGATTAGGCTGACTGCATCGCTCGGAGACTGGCAGAAAAAGCTCACCATTAACTGCAAACCCCTCCAGAGGCACTATCTCCAATAACTGTAGACATTTTCTAGGCAGCATTGCTCTTCTGGAAGAGCCTAGCTCTGTGATTTAATCCATATGTCTCAAGTGCACCATTTTGTTAAAGAGGATCCCTTTGGAAAAAAAAAAAAAACCAAACCCAAAAGCAGAAGAAATGACGAGAAAACCAGCAACTAAATGGAAAATTATTAAGAGACTGGGGAACACTACAGACATCTTCAATAAAGAACCCTAATGCTGGCTCAGAATGTTTTATTTTCCATCATCTCACACCATGGTATACGCTGCTAGTGTAAAACATCGACTCTTTGCTCTCCCCGAAAGGCTCTACAGCGAAAGAGGTGAAATCAGATTTGGCAGAGCCGGGGAAGCCGGCAGCCAGAACTGTAAATCAGCTTCTCTCAGCAGTCTGCCGAGGTAGGGAAAATACACGGGAGCATGTATCTGTGGTGCATCCTGACGGAGAAATTCACGTGAGTAACGAACCCTAATCAATTTAAAAACCTGCTTTTTGAAGGTTAACAAAAACTTAATAAGCATGAGCTCTGCCCAGTTGCTTCCTGACCCTCTGGACTAAGCCCAGATCTTGCAGAACACGATGGGTTCAGCGCCAGACTCGTGAGAAGCTTCGCTGAGCTCAGCGGAGCCATTAAGATGCTTCTGGTCTGAGGATATCGGGGCCCTTGTTGCTTCTCCCATAAACACATCAATAAGCGTTCCCCCCTGCTCCGGACCTTGCCACCGCCCTGTTTGCACTTGCACCAGAGCCTCCTGCAAATTGGAACGGCAAGGACAGCCGTGACGGGGTAAGCTCGGGTCTAGATGCGAATTGGGCTGGGATTCAGAGCTGAGGCTCCCACTGCATGTTTGCACCCCGAGCTGAAAAAGTCTGCAAATATTGCAGTTACCACCAGTCTGGCTTTCCCCAATGTACTAGTGGCATAGCTACCCTCTGGCAATAGTAGATAGAGGCGACTTTGATATATTAACAGCAGATCCGCCTGCAAAAAGGGAGCCCTAAATCTCTCCATCCTCAGACACCAAAAAATACCACATGTATAAGAACCTTATTTTCATTTGTGCAGCTCCCGCTAAAGCAAAAGCTATTGATTCAATCTTATAACCTCAGAGGTGTCCAAAAAACAAAAAACAAAACACCCATACAGAAACTTTAAAAATAAGAGCGCTTTCCAGGGCTGGAAATGCTACAGCCAAGAGCATGGGAAGGGAGGGCAAAAACCCTGACAATAGTGAAATGAAATCTAGGATTATCAACCACAGTGATAATTGTTTAAGGGTAAACAAGCCAGAAGATGAAAAGAGTTGGCATTTCAACCCCAGAGCAGCACAGCACCTGGGCAGCCCCGATGTCTCGGCTAAGAGCACTGAAGCATCTATTCTGCTTTGTCTTCTTGCGCCTTGAAACACTCAGCGGCCCTAAGAGCACCTCTGGCATCGTGCCCGGGCTTTCTGGCTCGCCCCAGCACAAATTGCTTTCCCTCCATTTCTGATATCTTGATTTCACCAGTGGTCTTCAGAAACACAAAGGAGGAAAGAGAACAAAAAGCACCGTCCTTTCAGCATCATCCAAAGCCCAGCAGCGCGCCCCCATCGCATCCCAGGACGAGCTTTGGGATCAGCTCATAGCAAATACTTTCACTGCCTTGGCAGAACGGTGTCCGCCGGCGTCCAAGACCACTTTGTACCTTGTTTGGCAGGATGGGAGGAAACCCGCTTGGTTTTACAGTACCAGCTAGACCAATGAGACAGTTATGGTGCTTAGCTGGACAAAATAAGCTCCTCTTGTCTCCAGAGGAGCCCACAGCAAGAGACACAAAGCTTAACAAGCAATATACACTTACACTGAGCTCTGCCACTTATGGGAAAACAAATTTCATCTGCATCAATACCAGACACTACTGCACACCAACACTACTTCCAGAAGGTTGGGACACCAGTTACCTTATCATAGAGTCATAGAACTGTCTGGGTTGGAAAAGCCCTTTAAGATCATGAAGTCCAACCTTACCTAACCCTGCCATCCCACCACTAAAACCTGTCCCTAAGCACCTCATCTGCCCTTCTTTTAAATACCTCCAGGGATGGGGACTTGACCATCTTCCTGGACAGCCCCTTCCAGATCCTGAAACCCTTTATGTGAAGAAATTTTTCCTAATGTCCAACCTTGTGGGACAATCCTACAAAACTCTAAACAGATGAACCAAAAATAATTTACATCAAATGTACTCAATCATTACTAAGGTACCCTCAGCGGTTTTACCCAAACCTACTTGGTTTTGGTGTTTGGTTTTGGGTTTTTGGGGGGGTTGGGTTTGGTTTTGTTTTGTTTGTGGGTTTTTTTTTTTTTTACAAATATCCACACCACAATTTTAGAAACATCATTAGCCAGCCAGGTTCTGGCCAGTGCCTCTATCAGCACAGCCGCCTCCCGCAACAGTCTTTTCCTGAGAAATCAGAAGCCAAAATGGGATTTGCAGCAGGAATATGGAAGACATTGCATATCTGGGATTTTGGTAAGGTGTGGACAAGTTTCATTTTGTTCATCAGCCCATTGCTGCTAAGTGCTGGTCTAGAGAGTAACGCTAAGCAGTAAGACAGGGCCGGGCCACACACTACTGCAGAAACCAAACTTCCATGGGATTACATGAGATGCCTCAAAGCACCACTGCAAAGGGGTTAAATTCACCTCATCCAGCCCAGCGTCAGCAACATTTACCTGCCACAGACGTTGTGCAGCACTTTCCATTCATACAGATCCTCCAGCTGCGGGTGATGGGATTTCCCTGTTCGCTGCTGGAGTACAGACACTGCTGGGACCGAAACGCGGCACCAGCGACCTTACTGAGCCAGGACCTGAACTTTGTTTCAACCCACATCTGCTAAATCAGAACAACTTCTGCAGCCCCGAGCCGGCTGAACTGCTTTTCCACCAGACCACCAGAGCAAACGGCAGGTTGGAAAAGCCACCCCACGGGGAGGTGCCACCTGCACAGTCCCAGGACACGGCGGTCAAAGGGATTAAGTGAGCTGCACCCTGTTTTGGCTAACAATGTCAAAGCCTTGCCAGGCTTTGGCTGGGGGTGGGAGAGACCAGGGAGGTGGTGGAGTCCTCATCCCTGGAGGTATTTAAAAGAAGGGCAGATGAGGTGCTTAGGGACAGGGTTTAGTGGTGGGATGGCAGGGTTAGGTTAAAGGTTGGACTCGATGATCTTAAAGGGCTTTTCCAACCAAAGTGATTCTATGATTCTATTCTATGATTCTATATTCAAGCCTGATTGCTCGCCCTGATGGAAGGAGCAAGCCCCAGGGAGATAGGTGCTGTCCCCTGAACCCAGCGATGAGTTGTGCACGGAGCAGAAACTCCTTGGCATGAGCATCTACCGGGGACAATCTCAGATGAAAGCCCACAAAGCACCCAAATTAGCCCGCAGCCATGGTTGACGGGTACAATATGCACCAGAAGCGTGCGTGTGGCAGCCAAGCAAACCCTCAAGAGATCAAAGCATCGCCCCGACGAGCGTTCAACAACTTCTCCGCTCTCGCAGCAGCCCAGGTTGCCGGGGATCAGTGCAAAGGGTCAGCCCCGGGATCGACACGCTGCTGCCGGCAGAGACGGGCTCGCTCCTCCAGGTTCTTGTTATCCAGGCAAGAAATTATGGCATGCTGCACAAAAAAAAAAAAAAAAAAAAAAAAAGGCGATTCCCACAATAGCTGGTGGGCAGTGAAGAGGCAGCTCCCGCGGTGCATCGCTACGGAGCGGCGGCAGGAGCAGGGCCATCACAGCACCGGGGCGGTTCGGAAAGTCCCCCCTGGGTTTTGGGCAGAAAACGCTTTGCTGTCTGGGAAAGGGACTTTCCCAAACTTCACCCTCCCTCCGTTCCTACGCCTAACCATTAGACTGTGCTAGGATTTGGTTTGTAATGCATGTTTAAAAAAAAAAAAAAGCACATCAAAAGAAACACTTAATCCCTCTAAAAAGTGAGATACGTTCACATGTCTCCTGACTTCCTCGCCGCGCCGATGTAGCCACGGGAACACTGCTTACTACAGCCTGCAAGCAGAGAGAAAGTGTTTATCCTGCGCCGTGGGCTATTTCTTTTCACTTTCCCTCTCTTTCTGCAAAAAGCCCTTTTGCTGTCACACAACAGCATCCTCTCAGTCACAGCTTGAAGCCGGACGCCACTTCCCAACCCTGGTGCGAGAGCCTGTCCTGACATTTGTAAACTTCTGTTTTGAACAACAGCTCAGCACAAAACTTAACTTGTATAACCTAGGCTCCAGGCTTGGCCCCTTTTCAAATCTCCCCAGCACCCACCCCCCCCCCAGCCGTACAGAGGGATCCACACAGGCTCTGAACTAATTGAATTTTAATGAGAGGAAGTCATTTTTCCACTGGAAGAATGTTGTGCTAGAGAAATATTTTGAAACTCCTCTAACCTTTCCTGCCAGGCTTTTTCTGCAGCAGAGCACGAGCGAGGGAGTCCCCATCCGGGCGCTCGATCGACAAATGCAGCAGAGCTGCTCCGCTTGCAACCTTGGCTAGATCCGGAGCTTAACTAATTATAACTTTTAAAACAAAAAAAGTGTTTGGGGTTTTATTTGATTTCAGCCCTGTAAAAGGAGGATCTGAATTCCCACTACTTCCAGCTCTTGCCGACTCGTGCTGAGGCAGCCCATCGAAGTCCCCCCCAACGCTGCCTTCCAGCCCGCTCCCAGCTAACTGCGTTATTTTAATTGCAGGCAAAAAATGACAAACACGTAAGAGCCAGGCATCTCCACGGGTGCAGAAAACACTGGGGAACATCTCGTTAGCTGAGGTTTACAGAGCAGTGGCCTACAGGACAGCAGCAGCTTCGTCCCATCGTTCTGCGTTCAGCCCAGAAATTACCAGCTTTCCAGGAATACAGAACTTCCAACAGTTTCTCCCCATTTCCCATTGTTCTGAGCCACAATTTTGCCTACGCTGTTTCTGCTTAGGCTGCAGAAAGAAGAAAGGAGGGGCCAAAGGAAATTAAGTTGCTGAGATATGAAGGAAATTAGGTTATAGTCCACTGCCTTCATAAAACCTATTAATTACATTCAGTCTAAAGCCGCTGGTATCTTGATTAGTGTGTGTGCCCATAGGCTGAAACCCTTCTTTGTCTGCTGAGGATGACAAAAGAAAAAAGGACAAATACCAGACCTAGGGAGTTTTTTTTAATGTACACGCTGTACAGTGTCAGTACATTTGGTGTAACACAAATACTTGCTCATCGTCCAGTTCTCAGTAAGTGCCTGCAGTGATCTTGTGGCTGCATCTTGTACCCAGAACAGGCCACAGGCTCCAGCGGAGGGGAACACTTGCTCCCTTTTACCCCACCTCCCAAGACCATAGAGGTTTCACAAGACCTCGGAGCCTGGACCCCCAGAGGACTGGAGCATCTCCCCTGTGAGGAAAGGCTGAGGGAGCTGGGCTTGTTCAGCCTGGAGAAGAGAAGACTGAGAGGGGACCTCATCAACATGTACAAATATCTCAAGGGTGGGTGTCACGAGGATGGAGCCAGACTCTTTGCAGTGGTGCCCAGCGCCAGGACAAGGGGCCATGGGCACAAACTGAAGCATAAGAGGTTTCAGTTGAACATGANNTCTCCTTCTCTGGAGATATTCAAAGCCTGCCTGGACGCTGTCCAGTGCCCCCTGCTCTGGGTGAGCCTGCTTGGGCAGGTGGGTTGGACTGGGTGAGCTCCCGAGGTCCCTTCCAACCCTTGCTGTTCTGTGATTCTGTGATTTGCAGCAAGGGAGTTGTGGCCAGCTCCATGGGGAGGGCTAACGGTGGAGCTGGGAGAGCACTGCCACCCATAAATGTGTGTCCCCTCTCCTGGCAGAGGAATCAGTCCTAAATCCAGGTGAGTACTAAAAGCCACCTGGGAACATCTCAAGCTTCAGGGCAGCTATGGAAATGGTAGTACTTTGCAAAATGAAGTAGTCTGAAGTGCAGGTTTCTTATCCAGTTTGGATATGATACCAAGTTCTTTACACGGATCTGCTGGATCCCTGGTCCCCAGAAAAGCTCACCACTTTATATAACAACTCCACTTAAAATACAGCACCCAGCGCGACTGCTGAAATGTTTGGCAGAACGTTCAACACTTGTGAAAGGCACTCCAGTGCCCACTAAACCCAGCTTTTACTTTCCATTTTAATTGTTAAACTTCCCAGGGATTGTCTATTAATTTAGTACAACTTAGAGATTCAGCTCTAACTCCGTAACTGGGATTTTGGCAGCAGCGTTCAGCCCATGCATTCTTGCTCTGTTTACAGCAGACCAGCTCCCAGATGTTGATAATGTTAAACAGACTGGAACTTTCCTTCCGAGTGACAGCAAAATGCAGACAAGAGCTGGCTTCGCTACGGCTCTAATTATCCACCAAGAGGAGATGTTCCCCATCCCCTTGCTGGGCTGGGGAGGCCCATGAGATGCAGCTCTTCCTCCCCATCCATGCGATAAAAGCCAGGCGGGAGGGATCAATGGGTCTTAGTTTCCACTCCACTGCACTGGCGCCGATTTCAGGGAAGCGATTCTAGCTTGCAAGAGAGATCAGGGACAAGATTCTCATACACATGAAAGCCTCAGAAGTGCAGCAGACCACAGAAGTTGAGATTGCTAGTGAAATGCATATATTAAACTAGCTGCTGAACTATGGGAAGAACTTCTACCATATGTACCTCGTCTATAAATAACCCTCTATCTCTTTGCTTAAATCAGAGGAGCTCATGGGAACATTCCACCCATCACGATCTTGGTTTGCTTTTTAAAAGCAGTTGCTGTGTGGGAGGTGACAAGGCTGCCAAACAAGCTATCGAGGAGAGTCCCCTTATGTCATGGTGCAAGAAACCAAGAACCAGTGGCCAGCGCATGTGAAAAGAGCAAATTCCGTAGCCCCAGTGTGAACTGTGACTTGCAAGGGAGCTGCTTTCCTCAGCCTTCATTTACTGCCCCTGCAACTTTACTTAAATCGTAATACAGGGATGAATGAAAACCCCATGAGCCCTTCCCACGCAAAACAAGCACAAGAGCTCCAGACCTAATAAATCCCAGTGCAGGGGCTGCTCTAGAACCCCAGCAAGGGCATGAAACCAGAGAACCAGAGGAGCTCACTCCAGCAGGTCATTTGGCTCCCTGTTTTCATCGTTACTACAGATACTATTTACCTAGTCAAAACAAAAAATTAAGAAAAATGACATACAACAGTCTTCTATTACGCAAAAATCCAATACAAGTTTCAAAAATGAGCTTAAGCACCTCGTCAACCAGAACCTCCACGGAACATCTCCAGAGCTGTTCATTGCCATGACTTACCTCAAAGACTTCCTCATCCAATATCCTTGTGCCAAATACAATGATGCCGTTGACGTCAATGATGGGATGGTCGCTTCGGTCCAAGAATTTGGTTATCTTCTTTTTACAGTCCAAAATCAAGGTGACATTTTTCTTCTGCACACTGATAGCTACTCGGTGCCACCTAGAAGAACACAAGTCCACAAATGTGTTAACCAGAGCCTTGGGCTTTCAAAACCAAGCCAATTATTGTATAAGAACGAAACTTTCATAAAATTATGTTCTGCAAACCTCCGTGCCAGTCATCATCTGCAAACACATGAAAATCACCTTTGGGCAGACCCTAAAGATTCCATTTGAAATAGAAAGGCTGCATTGGCAGATGATGCCTTTCACTTCTCACCCCTCCAGAACAGGTAGGAGAGTGCCAAGTTATGGCTTCGACAAGAGGCAGAGGAAAGAACCACACCGATAACTCCCTGGTCATCCCCCTTCTCCACCCTCCCTGTGTCCTGTAAAAGACTCAGTGTGGATTTTGCAGGACAGACTGATTTCTTAAGGCCCTTTGCAGCAAAAGCCAACAGTGTTCCTATCCCCATGAGTGCCCAGCAGTTTATACTGACTGGTATGCGATTCACATTTCATATATGTGCAGTATTTATTCACCAAAGGTCAAAGTTTAAGAACTTGCCAGTAGTCAGAGGTGTGCGTATACGTTCATATATATAACTCCTATTTTACACAACATTCAACATGCTGGTATTGATATAAACAACGTACTGGTTTTTTTCCTTTGCGCACAAAATTTCACTTACTTGCCATCTGCTAGGTTAATGCCTCTAAAGAGAGGGTAGTCTTCTGGGCCTGGCTTTCCTGTATGGTCCTCATACAGGAATACAGGAGATCTACCCATCTCCACACCAATTTGCTGGATCCCTTGCTCATTGTAAATTGAGATCAAGAAGGACTGACCTCCTTTCTTCGCTTTTACAGTGGTTAGAATGGAGAAGTCCTCTGGGAATGGGGAAGCTGGAGTGGAAAAGCAAAGAGGTTAGTCAGGTTTCCTTGAAAATTAATCCCTGCAGAAACAGTCCTGTTGTCTAACGACCCATGGGACGACCACTGGTTTAACCCCCCAGTTGTGTGCACATCAGCCCTAAAAATTTATTTTGGGCAGCATCTTAGTTGCCAGGTGAAGATCTGGCTTTCCCCCCAAGCCTACTGCAGTACAGGGCTGGGCTGGGCTGGAACCCAAAGGAGACTGCACCAGCAAAGCCAGCACAGAGCAGCATCCCCCAAGGGCTACCTGCTCTAATGGCACACCAAAAGCTCAAGCACAGAACCGAGCATCTCTGCAGATTGTTCATTTATGACCAGAACGCCTTTTTCCAGCCCTTATTGCAATCTGTCACAGAGCCAAAAGCCACCCCACATTTGACCTTGCAAGCAAAGGATGGTGAGAGGTCTACTGGTTTGGGATGAGACCATAGCGCTGGGGAAACAGAGGTTTTAAAAAAGCTATTGGCTTAAATCTGTATTATTCGCACCTAACCCTTCCTTAGCGTGCCCTAGAGCTTTTTAGGAGGCAAAGCAAAAGCTTTGTTTCCTATATCATGAGGTCTCCAATTAAGATGTCAGGCAGACAGAGGAAATCAAGCATCCCATGCCAGTTAGACACACACAATATTGAAGGGTTTTATTTAAGGGAGTGGGGAAGTTGCATCAGGTTTTGTCTATTCCAGCCAAGAACAGAGCATTCTGTGGCTTTGGCTTTCAGGGCTGGTGCAGACACAAAAAAACTGAAAACAGAAATAAGCCTGGCAATGGGGAGGAGATGCTAATTTGTCTGCGTATTAAAAAAAGCATCTAACAAATTTCCTAGCTTTTTCTCCACTCAGGAAAGCAACCCTGTCTGATCTCAGGTGGTCCCTGTCTGCATTTTTGCAGGGTTTGGAGGATTAAAGCCATTACAGCATACAGCGGGCATGGTCAGGACAGAGGCAAGGCTCTGCACAGGGGAGGGCTCAACCCCTGCGACGCCAGACGGATGCACTTCAGGTCAACATGGGCTTCGAGTCACACCCTGTGGAGGATAAAACGCCTCCATTTGGATTTTCCCTGCCATTCAGACCGGAAAGATGAACCCAAACCAAAAAGCCTGGGTGCACATCCCAAACAGGACATCTTCTAAACACCAGAAGCATTAAAGGAGCTTTCTTGAGCAAGTTATCATTGGAGATGGGACCTACTGAAATGGAATATAGAGGGCAGAACCTCCTCGGATGCTGCATTGCCACAGCACGAGACTTGCAGGGTATCTCTCCTTTAAGGTCCAGGCTTTCAAAAACAAGGAGCGCATTGTGCCGCTGGGTATCTGCTTGGGAAATCTTAAACCACGGCCGGGCAGAGTAAAGTGGGGCAGCCCCGCCACGGGCACGGCAGGGTGCGTGCGCTGGGACGATCTACGTGTGTGGCAGGCGGCGGCGTGCAGGGGAGGCAACGACACAATGGATCGTTTTTAAACTGCAGATCCATAGCCATAGAAAACCCACAAAAAATGTCAAGCTCAGTGCCCATAGCCTTCAAATAGATTTCCTTTGCCCCTTTAGGCTTTTCTTAGATGGCATCCCAGGGCTGCGAAAGGGATTTTGACCCAGGGAGGGGACCGGGAACATGGGAGCAGGGAATTCTTCCAGCCACAGCAAAGCTATCAAGTTCAAACGCAAAGAGCCCGTGCGCTCAGCCTCTCCTCTTCTGCCTGGGAGTTGTTTTAACTTTTATTAACAAACCAGTGTTTAAAATGCATCTGGCTGCCTAGCACGGGGCTGCACCACCGGGCAGGAGGCACGAGCAGCCCAGGCTGCATCAAAACCAAGCGCTGCCACAGCTTGTCCAAAGAGAGGACACCAAGCGGGACATCCGAGGGTACCTCCAGAGCCATGTGGTGTCTGCACCGAGTTAATATCCCCCCACCTTAGCTAAACAACATTTGGGAAGAAGCATAAAGCCATACTCTGAACAGAGGACTCCCGGTCAGTAATGAAATGCCAGGAATATAGCCGGATTTCATCCTCGGACACAGACCCAGATATTTGGCCAAGGCAGGCATCTGATTCCTGGGCCTCCCATAGGATGCACTGAGCTTTATCTCCCTCCTGCTGTATACAAATCCTCCTGTAGCACTGAATCAAGACCATACGCCTTCCTGGTTCCAATTACAGGCTACAGTTTTGGGCCTTTTATGTAAAATAGTTCATGTCCAAAATTTCATTATGAATCCACAATACAGTACCTTTCAACTTGGACAAGCTGCCAACTCATTAAAAAGCTGCTTTTAATTTTTTTCATTATTATTAAAATGTCTCCATGGTGATGCAAGTTTCTCAACCCAAATAACCATAATGGATGAATTATAGCTGACATTACTCTGTTACTGCTCTGCTGTCCTGGCAAAATAACAAAGCCTTCACTGTCATAGCTAGAAATGACCCAGGCTATTAAATGATGTATGAAAACGCATCCACACAGGCAGCAATGCTAATAAATACATCATGATAAATATATGAAGCCCATAGAAATTGACCCAAATCCCCTTAAAGACAATGGAGATGCCCCTCCAACAACGGGGTTGGGATTAAGCCCCTCGATTTGTTCACTTCTTCACATGGGCTCACGCTGAGAGGTGTTGCACACATCCGTCCCTTCGCTTAATGGCACTGCACCGATGCCGAATTTGGCTCCGGCATTGCTCTTTTCACCCCACGGCCAAGTCCTTTCAAATTCACTACATGCAACCGCCTGCGAGGCAGCAAAGGGTTAAGACTCCAATTCTGCAGACAGAGCCATGGAAAGAGCTGAGGAGGTCCAGGGTGGGTGAAGATCCCTCCACCCCACACACCGATGCCATTAGCTTCGCTTGAGCAGATTGTGTCTCCGGTACGCCCCAAGATGCATTCCCATAGAGTCAGGCCGAGCTGCTTCCTTCCTGAGCACCATGAGCAGGGTTTAAAGGCTCTCGTGCAACCTCATGGTCTTCAACATAGGCTCAGCTGGGACCTCTTCCTCACCCAGATCCTGCAGGTGTATCCAAACACAGCCCAAAATCAAAAGCCCTGCTGCTGATCTAGGAATGACAGGAAAGCTTTCACTGCTCAACAGCAAAAAAAAAAAAAATATCAGCAAAACCAATGAGCTGATCCAGTTCCTGACACCAACACAAAGATCTGTTGTCCAAGACGGTGTCGTTTCCAGAGCCACCCTTCAAAGGAAAACAGCTCTTCAACAACGTTGCCAACTTCTTCATCCCAGAAGCCTCTCAATTTTGGCATGGCATGTTTTCCTCAGAGACGACTGTTCAAGCTATAATAGAGATTTTTGAGCGCTTAAATGTATATATGTGTGTGTATATATATATACGCGCAGACACCCACAGGCAGCATGGAGAATACAGAGTTTGCTAGAAGAATGCTAGTGACATTTTGCTGGCTGCCACTGAAAACTTTGCCTTTCTTGCCTCTGCTGGAAGAGCATGGTTTTGCTGGGAAGCAGAACTTATTTAGGGAGCAAGGACAAAGAGCATCTCAGCAGATTTTCTCACTCTTGTGGGCTTGAAAAAAACAGACAAGCTTTTATATATATATATAATCTTGCTTTGCTGGCTGTGGCTGTGGAAGCAGAATGCAAAGCCCATAAAATTACCATCTTAGCAAAGCGCTGACTTCTAATTAACACAAAATATTATGTGCAGTGTACGTTTGCCTAGGGTGCTCTACAGCAGAGAGGGAAAGTTATGCCACAACCCACCCGCCTGCTAACGTGAAATCACTAAACCCACATTTCTGCTGGTACATTGCACTGCAATTACTTTGTTATCTTTATCTCCTCTCTCATTCATTTGGTGGTGTGAGCTGAAGTCACATCTAGTCATGGAGCTGCACTGAGAAAACATCTGTTGATCTGATGGAAAACACCGGGGGTTCTTCACTTCGCTCTTCCCTCCCTGCTTCCTTAGCAAGCAGCAGAGAAGATTCAGTGACTTCGGAAGCCTCCAGAGAGGGACGGAGCTGCTTCAATCATCCCATGGTTGTCCAGATGGAAAAAGGATTGAAAAGTTGCTTGATGACAGCAAGGAAACGCCATCCGGATCTTCTCACCCAAGGAAGACAGAAGATGCAAACCAAGAGCTCAATGAGGACACACAAGTAGTAAGGTGGGACAAAAGCAAGAAAATCTCCTACAATGCTGAGTTTTCTCCTACAACCACGGTTCAGTTTGGCAGGTTGTCTTGTTTTGGTAACCTTTGTCATACGTGACATCATCCAGACTCCTTGCTGCATTAATTAGCCAGGATACTCCGTCCTTGGGGTCACCACTGTTTGCTGGTTTCCGTAACACAAAGGCAATCAGGCAGGATTTCACAGTGCCTACACAACTACTGGAAAGCTCTCAGATCCACTGCAGTTGCATATTCCAAATTGGAACCATGTCCTTCAACCAATTCCGAGCTTGAAGATATCAGTTGGACCAAAACTTCAAGTCATCTCAGACACACGGAAAGAGAGTATGCAAAAGCAGTTAAATACACTCTGGTTCAGTTGAGCTGATAATGTCTTGGGGCAGATGGATGATTCGGGGGCCACTGCAGGGCCCCTCGCAGCCTGGACCTGGGATGAATATTCCCCGTATCCACAACATGGAGGCACAACCTGGCCAAGGGGTACCAGTTGAGCACATGATGGTATTTTCAATATTCCGAAAGGACTGTCTTGCCCTGGTCAGCAATAAAGACAAATTTAGGGTCTGTTCTGCGCTTCTGCAGACACTGCAAGAGGGCTTTGGGCAGAACCGAGCAGCTCCTCCGCTAAGGGTTGATCATGCGATGGAGGGCTACCAGCTCACAGCCCAGGCACGGCTGCCCTCATCTTCACATCAGGTTCTCGGTTTGTATGCGAGACACAGGGTATGCTTCTGCTCACCATGGATTAAATATAATTCACCTGCTTATTGTCACAGCAAGATAATCATGAAGTCTGAAAACAACCTTAACGACACCGGCAACGAAGGAAATACAAAACTGGAGGATGCAAGGGCATCGGCAGTCCAGCCTCTGAGTCCTCATTTAAGGCTGGGTCTGATAGATACAGCATGTTAATTAAAAAGCATTGGTAGTGGCGTGGGCATGCCACATTACCTCTGATTTAGCTAATACATTTTGTATCATTAATTCTCTCTCGAACACGGAAGGAGAACGTGTGTGTCTGTCTGCTTTGCTCAAATCATCTACTGCCTCACAGACGAGCGATGTGCAGAGTCCTTCTGCCTCATTGCTAACCCTTCCTCAGAGGCACTTTTCACACCAAACTGAGAAAGTCCTACCATGCCTATGCTCCCAGCATCCCTGCACCCCCCCATGTAAAACGGGGATACAGCAGCGCTCCCGTATGGCTTTGGAAGGGAGACTCCTGATGGTGACTACGTGTTCAAGACTGAAGTGCTTGGGCAGTGAGCAGTTTGGGTCTGTAACATGTCCAGTCATTTTACAAGCACGTTTTACTCTACAGTAGTGATTGTCCCTTGGCCTGAAAAATTAACAACCCCCAGTACATCCTCAGTGACCCACCAAATGGCCAGCAGCCCTCGTGCTCTTCGAGGGCTTTGTGAACTCCTGCACCTTAGTGGCTTTCTCTAATGAACCTCTGATTTCTTCAAACGACTTCCTTGGGACATCTGTTCTTGTGGGGCAGTCTATTATTTTTATATGGTGATTATTTGTGTTATGAGAGACACCACAGCCACAGAGTAAGACCCTGCTGTGCTTGGCACTCCACAAACGCAGAACAAAACACGGTCTGCGTTCCTTTGCATCTTCCAAGTGTCTCTCCCCAGCTGGATGTCACTGTGTGATAATGAGACAGCAGAAACCTTCTGTTATAGGAGGGAACAGATGTAAGGCATTGGCCACATCTTCTGCAGTGAAACCCACCCCCATATGCAAACACAACGATAAAAGAACAACTTACTGCAGCGTTATGCAGCGGCTGAAAGCGTGCAGCCCCCTGCAACAGCAGAATCCCTCCCTGCCAACGGAGCACACAAGCCCACTTGGAAAATGGAGTTGCACTGTGCCCCATCTGTGCCTGCAGAATCTGAAAAAAGGAGCAGGTATTTCCATAGGACAGATAAAAAGCTGCGGACTCACCAGGATACAGCTGCTTTGTCGGTGCACTAAGCTGAGCATCTTTTGTTACTCTATAAGCAACATCTGCTTCTTTCGAAGATCTTCTGCTTGTGCAAAACCCTGTTGTTTTTGTTATACCATCAGGTAAATTATGAAAATCTAATACCTTCAAGAGGTCTGCAGGTTCAGCTGTAAAAAGAAAAGGAGAAAATACGAATTAGCAGGCAATAAGACTGGCACTTGCTCAGATCCAAGTAATGAGTTGCCTGCCTCACACAAATCATTCATCACAGTTTTAAAAACAGATGAAATATGTTTTCCATACATCTGCACATACAAAGTTAATACCAGCTTCAAAGCTAGGACGCTGTGCTGCTGGTCAGAGACGCTAATTCAGCACAGAGGCATGGCTGATCAGTTGTCTGCACAAGGGCAGAAGGGACAACACACGATCTTATTAACTGTAGTAGTTATATTTTCTGGATGTCTTCACTCAATCTCCATCATTCAAGCCCACCTTGAAGACTAAGCATTAGTCAGGAAATTCATGACCTGAGAGCAAGGCTTTAAATCAAGAAGTCACCATCACGCCGATACAAACATTTCCATTCTGTTTCTCTTAAGTTGGTTGATCCAAAAAGTTGTTTCGAAGCAAATACCTGAGCAAGTTTCCCCAAAGGGTTCCACATGTAAATGCACGCCAGCTGGAACAACAGGTAAACCCACAGCCGTGCCGCGGGGCGTACACAAGGTAGGGCAGAGCAGCACCCCAGCATGGTGCTCTGGTGCTCATGGGTTGGTCATGCTGCCCGCAGGCTCACCCGGACCCTGGGAGGTTTGGGCACAGCACGGTCTAACTGGGGTGAAGGCATGGGGCAGGGACACAGCACAACTCTCCTGCAGGAGGCCAAATTCCCCCCCATAACTCAGCCCCAGCAAGTCCCATCAACTAATTCCCCTTCTTTCCCCACCACAACACACTGGGATTTCTGCACAACCACCAGTGCGTACAAGGGTGCAGCTGGACTGGCCAACACACACACTTCCCAGAATAGAAAATCCAGTTATTCCCCAGCTTGGGAAAAAGCTTGTTCTGGTTTCTGTGGCCTCATCATGCAGTCTGTCCCTTCAGCTGGGAATTCAAGGCAGGCTATGGAGATGGCACCTCCATCCTGGCCAGGAACAGGCTGCTGCA